>CABFOW010003907.1:0-13741 GCA_902141385.1 Timema californicum
CTACCATTACACATTAGCGTAAGTGCGTACAACCCGAACGGGTAGTAAGACGCGGTGCTAATAATAATAATAATAATTCTATAAATATAACTTTCCTGATTCCTAAAATTATTAGCTTATAACCCAAACGGGCAGTAAGACGCGGTGTTAAAGAAAAATCGAAAGGTATCCTTTAAATCAGTAACTCCCGAACCTTTTGGTTTGGAGGTACACTTAAAATATTGAGTTACATCGCGGGGAAACCCCTACCTGCTGGTACATATTAGGTTTGACAGCGGTAGGCCAAAGGACTTGAAAAGCAGTAGGGTTAGTAAAGAGTAATTGTTTTAGTCGGTAGTAGGTAAAGTTAAAGTTCTAATAACTTTTTTTTTACTCAATTACAAAACCGGTGGAACGTTGTAGGCCTACATTAGTTTCACAAGCTTTACCAATTTTCATGGAACCCAATATACGGGTTCGTAGAACCTCGAAATTCCGCGGTACCCTGGTTCGGAATCACTGCTTTAAATAAATCAAGGTTAAAAATCCTGGTAGTCTTGTGGGTTTGGAAGGTGGGGTCAGACCTCGGGGCACGCACTGTGGGGGGGCCAGGAGCCCCCTCCTTTTTTTTCTTGTTGTTTTGACCGTGAGGGAGTAGGTTAGCGGCTGTCATCTTGCGTTATCCCCGCTGGGAGTTAATTGCCCCCTGTCAGGAGCCCCTTGTCTTCACCCCGGCGTGGTGTAGCCTCAACATCTACTTGATGCACTGCTTCGATCTAGCGTTTTATTATGGAATCGTCACTCCAGTCTTTAAGACCCTTCAAGGGGGAGTCTGGGGGCGCATTTGACTACTTTTCAAGGTTCATTATGGGTTTAGGGAAAGATACGCCTGTCAGTCTGTCAGTCTTCACGTGGAATGCTTCCAGGTCTGTAGGATCTGACTTTCACTGACTTAGCCCGGAGAGTAATGTTTTAATGTACAAGCATACACTTTTTATAAGAAGATTTTTTAATCAAAAATTAGGTTTTTTACTGTATAGCACATGGACGTAGAAAAAATTTAATTTTGGGGATGGTTTCAGAATCTTAAGCTTATAACAGGATGTTAAGACTTAACATTAAGCCCAGAGAAATAAAAATATTGTTATTTCAAACAGTAGTAGAGGAACATTATTTGTGTGAGAGGTGGAGGGGGGCCAAGTAGCAAAACAGTTTTTAAGAACTTTCTACCCTCCTTAAGAAAGTTGGATGTTCCTAGAAGCTATTTAATCTTATAACAGCTATTTAGAAGTGTGTTCACCTAATTTTTTCTAAGTTCTATATTCCTAGAAGCTATTTGGAGTAATTCTCCATTAGCAAATTTTTGAAAATTTGTATGCTTCTAAAATAAATTTTAAAAAGTACTCATAAGATTTTTTTTAAATTAGGTTTTCTAAAATATAGTAAGTGGTCCTCACTCAGATTATTTTGGAAATTTCGAATGCCCTAAAATCTGATTTTTTTTCTTTCAAAAATATGATCTCTCTAAAAGCAATTTGAAATGCTCTTCTACCCAAAAATTTAAAAAGTTGGCGGTCCTTGGAAGCCATTTGGAATGGTCCTCCTCACCTGTATATTTTTTTTAAATTTATATGCCTCTATAACATATTTAAAGTGGTCTTACAGCCAACACATGTTTGGAAATTGAATGCTTTAGAAGCTAAATTGGAGTTGTCCTCACTTAGATGGGGAAAAATAATTATAAGCAAATATACGCTATTTGTAGTGGCTTCTATTGGTATTTCTTTTAGAAATCAGATGCTTTTAAAAGACATTTATAGTGATATTGGATAGTGAAAATTTTTTGGAAATTAAATGCCTCTCTAAACTCTTTGAAATGGTCCTTCCCTGGCAAGTTTTGGAAAGTTAATGCCCCTATAATTTATTTTTAGTTTGGTACAAGGCACTCTTTAAGCTTCATATTGAAAATTTCAGAAAATATTTTCATCTCCAAGTCCAATAACATACAGACAGACAGATGACATTGCAAAATATTTTTTTTTTAGGTTAGGGAGGCCATGAGATTTGACATCCATTACAATCTCGAGTTAAATTTTTCTTGTCGAGCACAATACTTTTTCACCAGAAGAAAACAATACCTGCTCTTATGTAAAATATTAGCATTCATTGCAAATTGTAATTAAGCTCTAGTTATAAGATAAATAAAACTTTTGTAAGTCCATGATTTCGTTAATTTCTACTAGACTTGACCCTACTATTGTAAAAAAACAACACTTACGTGTTGTGAACCTAGGAAATACTTCATGTACCACTAAGGGTAGTCGTAGCCCAGTTTGACTATATTGGATATAATCGCTGAGAGAACTGCATTGTTGCTATTGGGAAACAGAATTGTCATTCTCTCGTTTTCGTGTGGTTAATCTCCCCTCAAATTTAAAGGAAAGTATTGAGTTGAGTCCCACCTACATTTTTTGGTTGTCGGAGATGAGTCCTTAGAAGGTTGTTGGCAGGAACTGGTTAGGTTAGGTTAGGTTCATTGTATCTAACAAAAATAACATGATTGGCTGAAAGTTTCAAAAAACACAAGAGCTTTTGCAACAAGTCCACCGTCGTACTCCATCCTTTAGCATTTTGTGAAAACGGAACTTAAAGCAATTAATGACAAACCGCGTTTTTTTGTTTTTCTATAGACATGACCTCCATGAAGTTAGATATAAATAAATAATTAGCACCACGTCTTATTACTCGTTCGGGTTATACGCTCAAGTACTATTTACGCTAATGTGTTAGGATTTGGGAAGGTTGAGTATAAAGGAAGTGAACCCGCATTTGCGTGGAGGAAAAGTGGAAAACTATTTAAGGCGCCCCCAAGTTCACCCGAACAAGATTCTAACATTGATCTCCCCGTTCTCGACGGTCTAACTCAACACGAAGACAGCGCGTTAGCAAACTACGCCACCAAGGCGGGTAATGTTTGATATAAACGGACTAAGAGCGTTTATATTTGGCAGAATAATATAAGTTGTATCTTTGACTCAATTCAAACAACTGTTCAAAACAACCCGGACTCAACTCGAACAACTGAAAAGGAAACAAGTCGCTCGAGATTAAATTCAATGTAATCCAATATAAGACATGTTTGGCAATGCTGGTTAGTCGATGTTGCCAGTAGCTTCTTCTTATCACATCATACCACCTTCCAACATAACTGAAAATGAGGTGATTTGGCAACGGTTAATTAAGAAAGACCTAAGATAAAGATTTTCTCCATAAGACCTGCAGTTCCCTCGGCAATGATATCGGGTGTCATAGTGCTGCAGATCAATGCTCTCCAAACTTTCATCAGTTTGCGTAACCCCTTATTTGAAAAAACTATTTTCAAATAACCCCACAAGTTGATGTTTAAAAAAAAGTAAATTCATTAAAAATCTAATTTATAATCTTGCTAGTTTCATTTTTTTTAACCTAATTTAGACCCGCTTCAGTGGACGAAAGGTCTAAGGCACAATTCTGGCAAAATACTGGACTGATAATGATGAGAATATCGGGGCTACAATTCCGGTCAGGTGTAGTGAGGGTGTTTTTTTTAGATGTTTTTCCACTCTCTATCCATGCAAATGAGAGTACACTTCCTATAACGTATACCTTACACACCCCAAATACATTAGCGTAACTAGCTAGCTCTGTCAACATTTTTACAAATGTCACTTGTTACTTAGGTACTGTACAATTTGTTTGAAGCTTTAGGCATATTAAGAAAGAGAAAAAAACACGCATGAGAATTCCAAAATCATTTAAATGAAAACAGTTAAGTCCCTTGACCCTGTCTAGTGCAAGTCTAAAACCTATTTTGTGGAATGATTGCAGGGGGCTGAAAGACGTGTAGTCGCTTCACAGCATACCAAAGTTTCCCTCCGCGCCAGCATGGACAGATATATCACAGAAAACGTAGATGACGCTAGCTTCCAGACAGGTCTTGCGGGAAAATAATACGTTTGGAAATATCAGTTTTCTCGAGAACGAGTGAAATGTTTATATAAATATTTTCAACACCCCTTCTAAGATAATATATTGACGTTTATTAATTGTTACATTTTTTTTTTTTTTTGTCATGGAGCTGTTAGTTTTCTATTGAAAAATGTCCATTTTACCGATATTTGATCACTATTAAAATAATAGAGGTGGTGTTTATATAAAAAGTATGACTTAATCAACATGCTTCTAATATTGAACAAACCGTTTCCGAAAAGAAAATTGCAAAACAATAAAAATTCTGGAAGATAACCGTTTGATCTCATGGCTCTGCATTTCCACGCCAAATGAAAAGTGCCAATCACCTTAAGTTCAAATACATAATTAATTATAGCCCTAGACTTATTTAAGATAATACATTTTTTTATATAAGGTTCCATTTTTGATGAACCTGGAGGAAAATTGAAAAAAAGGACGCTTTCACTAAATTATTCATGCGTGCCAATAATAAATAAGCTACGTACATCCGGTGGTACGCGTACCACAGGTTGCAAAACATGGCTCTGGACCACGTATTTTAATGGCAGAGGCCTACACTGATTGTCACGGCAATAAAGTCGTTTGCTTTTCCCACGGTGATGAGGTGGTTGTGGTTGGAATCCTGTCCTGTCCTGCATTAATGTGTTTATTTTCTTCGCCCTTCCTTCACGTACATGCACATACATTTTCTTTAAATTTTACCTTCCTCATACTTACCTAATTAGTGTAACTACGCGGATAGCCCAGACGGGATAGTAAATCGTGGTGGACGGAGAGAAAATTAAATTAAGAATCTAGTTAACCTTGCCGGTGAATATAAATTTTTATTATATTTTAACTCGATCTATAAGTCTCAAGCTAAATATTAAACAGCTTCGCTTGGATTTATTATCACTAACATAACCTGGCCTAATCTAATCTAAGGCGTGAGCGTAGGGAACGCGAGAAAATGTAGTTGTATTTTATGTTTTTATCGCAAGCCATTATTTTGGCCAAGCTAAATAAACTATTGCTTCAGCATAAACATAGTTTAATTTTCATCACATGTTGATAACAACAATGGTCGAATATCTGTCATGATCATAGATCATCATAAATTAAGAGAAAAGTTGTAATTACATTTCAGAACATCCTTGACAGTTATTCAAGAACTGTTGAGAAGAGAATGAAGAGAATTAAACTCTATGTTCCTACTGGAGCAATCTTTTATTTATTTGGGCCAAAAAAAAATTTTTTGCTATAAAAAAACCCTGCACAAACAATGCTCTTAAATCGTGTTCCCTACATTCCCACCTTGAGTATTGACTTACCGGACCTATTCTTATGTGAGAGCTTCATCCATATTTCTATCCTAGAGTAAATACCCGTTTGAAAAAATAGCTGTAATACCTATATAGTAGTCGGTGAGGTTGACAACATGAGTAGTCTGTCAGATTATGAGCAAAGAGACCGCAGTTCGATTCGGAGCGCTTGCATTGTTCGTTTTCCCATCCTCCTCTCATTAGGCCAAACGTTGTCGCAGTTTGTTAAGAATGTACCTATCTCACTCTTATCTTAGGCTAGCTATATACATATTTTTTAAGAATCGACATTTAAAGCACTATTTATCAAATATATATACTTTTTTTGCGTAAGCACTGATAATATTTTACTTTGTTATTAGTGTTATTTATATGTAGGGTTTATTGATTATATTTATCAAAGGCGACAGCTGCAGATCACATGACTTGATGCATGAATACATGAAAGGAGATCTAATTACTTTTTTTCCACCGGTTTCAGTGGCCGATACCACTCTCGCCACAGATTGGCTGCCGATAATGGAGAAATGGGCGTTCAATCTCGATCGGGTGCACTAAGGATGATTTTTCTAAATGGTTTTCCCCTCTACCTCCACGCAAATGCGAGTGATCTTCCTCTAAATTCAACCTTCCTCATCCTTACGCGCTGATTAAACAAACTTTTTTTCTATATGGTATGCCCATTCGCAAGAAAATCAGAGGATGTAGCTCATTCTATTTTTAACCAGTATTCTCAATTAAATGAGTGCACGTTCACAAAATACATCAGTCGCGTTTTAATAAGAACGTGATAAATTCTGCCCACTATACAGTCGAAACAGTTTTTAAACTAGAGAAGTCAAAAGACTTCTGAAGATTTTAAACCAACAATAATCTAAACTAGAGAGAACCTAACCAAGTTCTACACTATTCCTTCCCCCCCCCCTCCTCCCTCCCTCACCCCCCTTTGGATAGAAAGACGCCGCAGCCTCGTGACGTCACAAACGATGCACGAAGCACTGCACACATACATCGTCAAAACGGGGGAAAGCCCCAGTGGAGGAGGAGAAAGGGCAAATTTCCAAGCCAGTTGACATTAACTACCGAGGCACCAGTTGTAGCGGTATTCAACTACTCGGCGAGTTTTAATCCCACCAATTCCACGAGGACTACCCCCATAAACGTCAACAATGATCTCACAGCACATTGCGTTACCGCCGCAGTTGAGCCTTTTGGAAACTGGAACAGTGACGTATAAATTGAGCACTAAATATAAAGTGGGAAAAACAGAGAGAGAGAGATAGAAGCGGGGGTGGGCGGGAAATAGGGAGACCACTTTTGGTTTTATCGAGCTTCGCAACTCTGCAGATCTGGGTGTTTATGTGCGATGGGTAGAGGGTATGGGTGAAATGGACGAGTTTTGGGAGTAGGAAAGAGTGGGGGGAGCGCGGGGGGGGGGTTAGAAGCAATGGCCTTGTTCAGCGAAAGCCTCGGCTGTATTGTGGGATTGGTGGGCAAACTAGGGCGGGTGGTGGGTAAGGGATTTAATGTTGTGACGTTGAAGAAAGAAATTGATGCCTTGAATAATTATATTGGTGGTCTAAGCCGCCAAAGACATTACTTCCTACGTAGTGGGGTGGAGTGGAGGGGGGAGGATTCCCTACCAAATTTATTGTCCTGCAATGTAATGTGGGTTTGACGGTGGTTTCATTCCTCTTGGTTGCGTAGATGAGACATTTGAAAAAATATACGTTAATTTTTTTTCCATCTCCATGCTCTGCGTCACTATTCATCCGGGATATGCGCATATCTAAGCCCAGTCTACATAATCGGTATCCTTAAAGTCATTAGTCCGTTAGAAGAGATTGACTTAATGTTAACAGTTTTACCTTTCGTAATTATGTAGAAAATTTTATCAACCTTAAGTTTATTAATGTGGAGATGTAAGGAACTCGAAAAAAGTTAGACCCCAAGTGTATTTACATTTTTTTATACAAACTTTTTTTTGGGGTTAAAATAAATAAAATATTGCTCTAATAAAAATAGTTTAATTTTCTTCACATGGAGACCTCAAAAAGTTATTGAATATATTTCAAGTGTCTCCTGGAATGTAATGACAATTGTTTCTCTTAATTTAAAAAGTGTCTCATCTAATGCCGTTATGCTCTTGACAGATATTCTACAACTTTTGATGTCACCATGTGAATAAAATAAAACTCAATTTTTTTACTGGAGAAATATTTTATTTAGTTTGGCCTTAAAATTATTTTGTTATAAAAACTGCCCAAAAACACTGGCCTTATCTCGAGTTTTATTTATTCCCACCTTAATTGGGTACAGTTTTTGTAGGCCTAGTGCTTTATATCAAGAGACAGTTAGACAGGCCGGGGTTTAATTCCAACGGTTTGCAATTTGTGTTTACTCCATCAGAATAGGGAAGAACAGGTGGCAAATGACAGTAAAAGTTGCCATGTATCCATTCGCCAAACTATATGCACTGCAAGGCCATATGTTTAAATGTCACTTTTTATCAGTCAAAATTATCACGAAGGAAAATTTGTTTTTGAATATCTTTTTATCTTTTAACTGTTTCTACATGATTGAAAGGTGACTTGGTGGTCTAGGGGTAGGGTGTTGGACTTCTGTGCTGGGGGTCCGTGGTTCAATCCTCGGTCCCGGTACAGATTTATCTGATTACCAAGCCCTTCCTTCACCTCTGACAAGACATCTTGTGAAGGGGGGGAATGCTAGGCCTCCACCGTAGTTCGGATTCCACGTTAAACTGTAGGTCCTCCATTTCATCTCACAATCACCCTACCATATACACATTAGCGTAAGTGCGTATAACCCGAACGGGTAGTAAGACATGGTAATAATAATAATAATAATAATAATACATTATTGAAACACGAACTTACATAGATAACCGTTTGTATGGTTCTTTTTTTATACCTGTGGCTCACTTAAAAATGTTTTTCAAATGAAAGCTTCTAAAATGTTTGGTTCTCTTAAAAAATTAAGATGATGATCCAAGGTATGTTGACGACATCACGTCTTTGTGTCTATGCTCTGTTTACAATACAAAAAGGTTTTATCTTGAAACTAAAATTCTGTAGACTATAGTTCTTTCTTAAGTCTGTGTAAATGCATAATTTTCAATTTCTAATCAAATCTGAATCTTGGCTAGCCTGCTCAAATCAAATCCTAGTCAAAACCCATGCTTAAAAAATGGATTAAATATTTTATTTCAAAGTTAGGCTCAATTTAATTTAGGCTTACTCTTATAATGTTTCAAAATCAAATATATGTTGAATATTTTACTATGTTTCGGAATCCAATCCAATAATAAAATATTGATATACTTTTTTAGGTTTATTAAAATAAATAATGTAGTAACTATCACCATTTCAAAAAGTAGAAAATCAAACAAAGATCACACCACTTTTTTGATCACAGTACGCTATATTCAATGTCACAAACCAATTGTCCCCCGCATCATTCCTTTAAGACATGGAACTAGAGTTAATTTCTCTCTTAACTCTACCATCTACCTAGTTTTCGGTCTAATTAGGCCCTACATCAATTTATTAAGTAAATATGAATTATAGATTAGATTTTTGAGCTAAGCCCATCGAATCCTAATCGAAGCTGAATCTTCCAATATTAAGATTCAAAATTTCAAATCGAATCCGAATGTTGCCTGGATTCAAATTTGTATTCGAAATTTCTATGGCTCACACAACCTTACCTATATTATAAAAACAATTATTTATTTTGGTAACCAGCTATATGTAATAAGATACAAATGTGAATCTAGCTCTGTGAATATACTTTTTAATTATTAAGAATCAAAGAGCCAAAGCTATTATTAAGGCTTTTAGTGAGGATTACTCCATCTAAATGTCATATTCTGAAAATTGAAAAAATGACACCTGGACACGGGAATTGAACCCGGCCAACTAAGCCAAAGGTCCCGGTTTCGATTCTCGTGTCCAGGTGTCATTTTTCAATTTTCAGAATATGGTCTTTAATTATTATTTCAAGTATTTTACTATAATAACCCAGGGGCGCACACACGAGGGGGTGAGGGGGGGGGGGTCGGGAACCTCCCCTAGCGAACATGATCAATGTTAAATCACCTTAAAACAGTGGCTTAAAATAACCCAATGTCTCAATACAGTCTGTGTATAGGCCTAATTAGCCTCATTAAGNTCCCTTGAGAAGAATTTCTGTGTGCGCCTTTGTAATAGCCTATATCTTGTTGCCACATCTACGAAATAAAAGGCCTAATAGGCCTAATATTTGTATTAATATATTTTGTTCTTTCAATGAGACACTAAAACGCCAATTATACAGTAATCCTTAGGGAAAATTATTATTATTGCTTAATAACATGATGTAACTAAGCAAATAATTATTTCCGAATAGATTGGCACTAGTGACTTAGAGTCAATGTTTGTAATAAATAACCTTTATATCACTGTCACCTATCGTAGACGGGCTGGAGTTTAATCCCAACAGCTTGCAATTTGTGTTTGCTCCATCAGTAAGTAGTAGGCTATCCGCACAGGTAGACACGTGGTTTAGATTTAAAGTTAATTCAGGTTGGTTTACCGGTGACACAGAGGTTGGAGTTCTATTCCTAAACGGGCATAAGCTACCAAGGTTTCCCACTCTCCCTCCACGCAAATACTGATACATGTTCTCTAAAGTTTTACTAAAAAATATAATAGAGAATCCCAATCTCTTTCAATGCAATACTGGCGCATTTGCTTAAAATTAACTTCTATCCATATTGCAAAGTTTAAAAAAATCCATCTTGTCTTACTACCCATCTGTTTTATACGCATTTATTTACTTTAATAGAGTGCACAAGAGAATGGTAGAGTTTCGAGTAAATATACCCACATTTTTTATGAAGGGAGTTTGGGAAACAGTTTGGAAAATAAAAACACCCTTATTACATTCTGCTGGAATTCAAATCCCAACCTTACTGTCACAAGACCCAGATCATGTTAATCCGATATTTAGTCCTCTTGCCTACCAATGGGATCTTAGATTAATTGTTAAATTTGATATAGTTCTAATTTACGGTTTGGGTAGTGACGCCAAGAACTTTAAAAATCGCGGCACAGATTTATCTGATTACCAAACCATTCCTTCACCTCTGCCAAGACGTGTATTAATCACAACTTGTGAATGTGGGGAATGCCAGGCCTCCACCGTGGTTCGGATCCCACGTTAAACTGTAGGTCCTCCATTTCATCTCACTATCACCCTACCATTACACATTAGCGTAAGTGCGTACAACCCGAACGGTTAGTAAGACGCGGTGCTAATAATAATAGTAATAATAATAATAACTTTGAAAAGAGGAGTTTAGCACACTATACCTACTAAAATCTGACACCTCATCTCAGTCAGTAGCGTGTCTACCTGCTAAGCCAAGGGTCATGGGTTTGATTACCAGCATGGCCAAAAAATGTATAATCGGTGAAATGTGTTTTTCACTCTTTTACAGTGATGAATTAATAACGGCTGAGGGCTGGAGTGTTGTGTTTGTTCAAGAACTAAGTTAGTTTAGGTAAGTCATGTGCTGATATAGTCAGTTGGTTTATAAAGTGGACGTTAGATACCTCATGCAAATAATAGGCCCTAATAACATTACTAAAAACTAAATTCCTACAGAAATTACGATCAACTGTAAACGAAAAGGTAACCTTTGGTAATAATTCGAATAAGGGAGCCACAAAGAAGTAAAGAGAATTTTCCTACACATAGTTGTAGGCAACGGTTATTAAATCTTTTAATTTTTTTTTAAAGAAAATATAGCCCTATTGGGTCTGGGTGTAGTTAGAGTTGAAATTAAATACAGCCAACAAAATTTTGCTGGTCAAAATAACTCAAATAGGCTTATTTTTTCGGTAAAGGAATAGTTTAATTTTTTTCACATGGTGACATCAAAAGTTGTTAAATATATCTGTCAAGGGTGTCGTGATATTTCATGAAAACTTTTTCTCTTGATTTAAAAAGGTTGTTAGATAATTCCAATATTCTCATGGCAGCTATTCAACAACTGTTGATATCACCATCTACATCTACATCTATACTAATATTATAAAGAGGAAAGATTTGATTTTTTGTTTGTAATGGATAAACTCAAAAACTACTGGACCAATTTAAAAAATTCTTTCATCAATATAAAGCTACATTATCAGCGAGTAACATAGGCTATATTTTATTTTGAAAATTTAATAATAAAAATGTCGATAGTCAATCATATTTTATGGTAGTCTATGATGATTCTTCAATATGTGTGTTGAAAATAATGTGGGGGTGGGGGGCGAAGGGTCTAATGTGAAAATAAATTAAATTCCATTTTTGTATATTGAATCAATATTTCAAAGAATGTTTTGCTATAAAAACTGCAAAAACACTGGCCTTTCCTCGCCCTCCCTCCATCCCACCTTAATATAGAGTTATTGTGTTGTTGTTTTTAAATCAAAATTTAATGAATGTGACAGTGATTGTAATCCTCAAGTTTGAACAGGATTATAAGTTAAGTTTATTAATCAATCCTGAACTTCTTTAATTAGTTCCAGTTTTGTTAAAATGCTTACTATCACTTAGCCTTGAATTCTTATTTCAAAGTGTGTTCTCACAATTAACCTGATATTTCTTTTAAATACAGAGCTACCAAAACTATAGGTCCACCTCCATATTAACAAACATTCACTTTAAAAGACTAATCTTTGAGAAATTATAACTTATATATTTTTATATTTTACTTCTGATCTTTTCTCAAAGCAAATATCTAAAAAATAATTTTCTATTATTCTTAAAAAAAAAAAATCATTGAACAATATTATTAATAAATAGAATTAAATGTTTAAATAAATATACGCAAAATAATAGATCAAACGTTTCAATTCTAAAGGCACTAGAGGGGTTCTAGTGTGGCTCCTCCCATATGTAGGAGGTGGAGCTAAGAGGTTTTAAGCCCCGCCCCATCTAGAAGGAGTTAGAAAAGGCGACGACAGCTGCATGAGGGGAAATGGAACTAAAAGTTTGTTACGTGAGGGGGGAGTAGGGGGGTTGAAGAAAGTCCGATAATTTTGCGGAAAAAAAAAAGGAAGAGCTATTTCTTGAAACAAAAAATAATTTGGTCTAAATCTTTTATGTTTTTTTTTATGATTTAATTTTAAAGACGAGTTAAAGAAAATGATCAGTTGTATTTTTTTTTTTGTCAACTGTAATATGACAACTTGGTAACGAATGTAAAGTTATTGAAATTACAACTTTCGAATTCAAGAACAAAACAAGCCTTCAGTGCGTCAAAATTGATGTAGAGTTGTCAATTTAGTTCAAATTTAAATGTGTGTCTAGATAAGCATTTATTTCCATTATTGTTCAATAGATGGTTCTCCAATTGTGCAATTTTTTTAAAATACCAAATGCATTTTCCGTTTACCTTCCGTTCTATTCTCCCCACACTCTTAAAGCTGATTTAGGAAAAAAAAACTATTTGAAAGGGAGCAATACCACAATGATGACGGACAAACCCCTAAAGTTGCGCGCGCTCACTTACTAAATATATAACCTCTCTTGCTCCTCTAAAAAAAAGTACTCACATTAACCATTCCTCCCTCCCCCCCGCATCCCCCGCCCCCAGGTGGCATATCATTCTGTCACAAACTTCACTCTATCGGTGACGGAACCCCCCTACAAATTGTAAAAAAAATATATAAAAAAAGAGGAGGGAGAGAAATGATAGTAAAAAAAAAAAGAAGAGAGAATCATGCATCTTCGATTTAAAAAAAAAATCCCCTCTCTATCTACCTACCCATTTTACTTCCCCTATCTCACAGCTCCCCTCTCTTCCTTCTCTTACACATTTCGTACATGTTGCTTTTTTTTCCTTCCTATTATTTTTATTATTCTTTATCTCTCTTTTCCCCCTTCTCTGTAGATCTACTACCGTATACGTATGAACGTACCTTTTTTTGGTTTGTGCGGGGATGGTAGGGATTGCTTGCTTGCTGTCAACGAAAAGTTTTTCCTTGTCGATCTTATTTCTCTCTTGAATTCCCGTTCCATCCTTTCCCCTCTTATATTACCTCCCGGCACTATCGGGGGATACTTCCTCCCCCCCCTCTTTTCAATCCCTTTTGCCTGATCCCCCCCCTTTCGCTACACCTCTTATATTATGCATTCACTCTCTCTCTTCCTCTGTCTGTCTCTTTCTCTGTTCTCCTCAGGAAAATACCCTCAGGAGGCAAACACGGGAAGTGAGGGAGAGTGGGAGGGGCAGAGGGGAGAAAAAAAATGGCAGAGCTAGTCGTCGTGTAGTGTCAGTCGCCGACCGTATGGTGTCGATCTCACAACCGCGGCGGTTATATCACTTCTCTTCTCCTGGCGTCGTCTTCTTTCCGCGGCGCAGGCTGACGACCAAACGAGTTTCATCCATAAAG
>CABFOW010003907.1:33276-65034 GCA_902141385.1 Timema californicum
GGGGGGGGGGGCGGGAGGAGGAGGAAGGGAATTGTTATTTTCAAAATACAAACTTAAATAAGCACCAATGCCTAACCTAAACAGATGCCTCTGATACTCACTAAGAATATCCCTTAAGATTGAAACAAGATCTCATTTTAAGGTCTCAACTTAATAGTCCGTCTCCTTAAGCACTCGGTTACAGAAGGGAAATGGGGTGTTTTATTCAATTTTGATAACTATTTAAAATAAATATCGGAAACAATATAATCATTTTAACGAATTTAAAGTAGGAATGCTAATAGTTCCGTGAACAGTAGACCTTGCTCCTTCCACTCAAAATATACTAAGTACATCATGTTCACATTTATGGGTTCATGTTATTATCTTTGATAAAGTCTTAATATTACCCTTTGAATTTCAAGTTGAAATGTATCTTATGATTTCGCCTTGAATATAGAATTGATATTTTCCCTTGGTGTTCAAATTAGATCGAAAACAAAGGAATACGCCGTTACTAAATTATATTCACTTCTAACATTATAATTCTAATAATCTAATTCTTTACATTGTGATTTTGACTCATATTTGTTAATATCTAATGTCCTCTTAGATATTAAGGACATTATTTTTACTTAAATTTCCAATTGATCTTAGATTCAGTACCATTCACAACATATTTTCTATCCTATATTTATAACTATTCTTTACATTGAATTCTATTATTATAATTACGATTAAATTATATTCAATTGTTCATTATATTCATAGATATTAACCATTGCTCATATGGTTTAAGACGCCACTATCACAAAGTTCTAAATTAAAAAATTCTATACATATTTTTTTTGGCCTAAGCTTAAAGAATGTTCCTGACAAATCTTGTTGAAATCGGTAAAGACATTTGGTGGTAATCGTAGAACAGTCAGATAGACGAAATGCCAAATGATCGATTAAAAATATGAATTCACACCGCTTGGCCAAAAAATAAAAGTTAAAAAAAATATAAACAAAGTTTTATTTTAAATTTTCGAAGTTTTATATTTAACAAACACATATTTTTACTATAGAATGATATGATTTTTTATTTTTCACATTTATTTGAGCAATATGATTGTATGATATTCAAGTTTATTTATTTCAAAGCTTTAAATTAAAAAAAATCTATATTTCCTTAAATTTTTCAAAAGGAGTTTCTTTTTCTGAGAAACAACTTTTTTATTTCCAGGTAACAAATAATAATTAAACTAGTTTTTAAGAACTTTGGTTAGACGGAATATAAACAATAGAGACTCATAGATTTGAGTCGTTGAAAATGGTACGATTGTTCAACTCATTAAAGTTCGTTAAATGTCCTCACAATATTTAAGATAGTAGGCTTACACATGCATGCACATAACGTCTTTCATCATTAAATTTAATATTATTAACAGAAACATTAAAATTATATCAAATTACCTATTTAAACAAAAATCACTCTTCTATTGTTCACATTTTAGTATGAGAAATACGTCGTTACATCAAC
This sequence comes from Timema californicum, assembly GCA_902141385.1. Classification (NCBI taxonomy): domain Eukaryota; kingdom Metazoa; phylum Arthropoda; class Insecta; order Phasmatodea; family Timematidae; genus Timema; species Timema californicum. Next base: position 34,781 of record CABFOW010003907.1, read on the forward strand.
TTCACGATTCAGGAAAAATCTATTTTTATTTCGCGGAAAGGTTAAATACGTTGATGTATAAATAATGATTGCACAACTTTCAAAAATAAACCTATATAAACTATTTAAGAAGGATTAATTTATGGCCCCGTGGTCTAAAGCAGGGGTTTCCAAACTGGAGGCCAACGTGGGCCATATCCGGCCCACCAAAATATTATATCTGGCACGTCCTAAAATTTTATCAAAAAATAAATTAATTTTTTCTATCCGTTATTTCTTAATCACATAATATATTTGACATGTCCATTTCCTGTCAAAACGCGTGCTTCCCTCTATGACACCAAGCCAGAGGGCTATAGGAATTTCAAACCCTCATTTTCAGTCGCAGGCGTCATTCCTTACACCAAAACAGAACGGCTTGTAACGATTTTTAGGTAGATTTAAGTCTCCCGGCAGAGGGTTATAAAAGGAAAGTCCCGAAAGATGTTGCCTAATTTTAAAATAAGTAATTATATTGACTAATTATTATAAATATAATTTATTACATATAAATTTATTCATTTCTCTCAGAGAAGAATCAACCTCATTTACTTTTACAAAACACTGACTGGCTTTGGAAAGTGACAATTTTTTACAGACGTGACCGGCCATATGACTAGAATTTAAATTTGCAAGCTAAAACAAATTTGATTTGGGATCTATTCGCGCATGTCAAGGCATTCAGGGCAAAAATATTCTAATTGAATAACAGGTGGTTGCTACTTTTTGGTCGCACAAATGTGTAAAATATTTTACGTGGCCCACTTAGCAAAAAGGTTTGGAGACCCCTGGTCTAAAGTGTCAGTCCAGCAACCTATACTCGATTTCTACTGATAGATATTAAATATACAAGTTTGAATATTTCTTTGTTTACATTGATGCTGGTTTTCCTCAATTAATTTATTATTTTGTTTGTTTTTTATATTTAATTTCACTCTAATACTGGTGCACTTTCATTAACCCATCTTCCAACAATAGAGTGAATTGTTATATAACCATTTTAAGACTTCTCAATTAGACAATAAATTAAAACCACTGTCAAATAACTTCTAAGAAATTATTTATACTTTAGTATTCTGTCTAATTAAATCATTAGGAACCATCTTCGGTGGTTGCATTGTCTAAGGTGTTGCTCTCACAATAGACCATGATGAGGAAGATCAGGTTTTGATCCCGATCGAGTGTAATGAATGTAGATTTTCCTAAATGGTTTTCCACTTTCTCTCCACGCAAATTCGGATACACTTTTAAATTCAACCTCCCTAATTAGTAGGCCTACATATGCTTATAAGCCGAAAGAGTAGAAGGCGACAGTGCTAAAAAAATTCAGTAGGCTTACATATACTTTTTTTTAAATACAAAATGGATTAATAGAATTGTTATATCTGGTATTAAAAGAGATAGAACATGCGAATAGTTAACTGGACTTTGATCTGGGAAGCTTTAACTAGATCCATACTAAAGGGAATACAAATTTTTTAAGTTTGTATCTATTACAAATAATAAATGATGACATATTACTTTGGAAAACTACTAAAAGAACTTATTTTCGGTCAATTAAAAAAAATTGAAAGGTTATCTTGGAAGTAATAAAACCCTTAAACAATGTGTGTTTATCTTAAGTTCCATAGATATCTAAAAATAGCAGCATTTTCCACTTCATATCATTTTAATAAAACTTGTTCAATCTCGAGACAGAACAATGGCGTTGGAGATAATCGTTTAACGTGTTGTTAAATAAGTTGATAAAATTTAATACAGGCTTGCTTTTCTCTAACACTGCCGAAAAAGATAAAAACTATCAGTGATTTTTATAGTTTAATTTTGGCCGGTTCTTAAAACCTTTACCGCAGTCAAAAGGCGACTTTAAACAAGTTCTAATTCCACTAAGTACCTCCCATATAGTAACGATTTTTTATTAAGTCAATTAACTATTTGTTCATTGTTATTGTACCAGCCAGAATAATATTTTTTAGTATGTTGGTCTATAAATGTCATACTATTGATTTATTTTATTATTGGTAACGAGTTTTATTATCCATTCGATGTATACGCCAATGAAGAAATTACGTTATTGCGTTAAGTGTAAGTTTTAATTTATAACAAGTGTACCTGCATTTTTGTGGATACAGAGTGGAACGACACCTTAGGTACACCCGACCAGGATTTGAACCACTATCTCCCTGTCATTGGCAGGCTAGCCTATTGCAAGAGTGACGCCTTAGATTATGCAGCCACAGGAACAGGTTATTGTTGAGTAGACTCGCTGTAGGAATGCATCTTTCTGAAAGTTTAAAAAATTACTATAATATGATTTCTTAGGAATAATCCTATCTCACGGAATTAAAAGCTACTAGATCTACAATTCACGTATTCATACGTCAGTCAATATAATCTACAACTTTCACTTCTGATAGATATTATCAATTCATATAAAATTAAACTAATAATATGATAAAAAATATAATAAATGTTGATCAACATTTTGTTGTTGTTCACTTTCCCAAAGTTTCTTCTAGTCAAAATTATGTTATAAATCTACTTTCATATATTCATACGTTCATACGTCTTCAGTTGCTAACCTTGTCTGTTTGTTAATTTTGCCATCAGTATGTTTTTACTTTATAGGGATTTTGGTCAATTTTGGCAGATCTACCATTTATCTTGTAAGAAATGCTGACATTTTATTAGAGATTAATAGGGAAAAAAGTTTATAAATGAACCCTGAAATATTGAGAATATTATCACACAGAGAACAATAATTGGAGATGATAGTTTATAGATTACTGCTATCAGAATATCATTTGACTGGTTTATAGAGTTTAAAATTTAGAAACAATATTAACTATACATACCGATATTGGAGTGGAAATTAGGAACAGAATGCAGTCGGGAAATAAATACTATAAATCGGTTAGTAAGTTGTTAATATCTCGCATGCTGTCAAAGAATTCAAATCTCAGATTATAAAAAAATAATAGTTTTACAGGCTATTCTCTATGGTTGCAAAACAATTTCTCTCACCTTACATGACGAAAACAATTTGAGATTGTTCGAAAACAAGGTACTTTGCAAGATATTTGTTCCAAAAAGGGATGAAGATATTGGAGAGTCCAACGGGTAACATAATGGTGGGTTACAAAACCTGAACTCATCCATCACAAGACATTATTAGGATATTAAAATCTCGTAAATTACAAAGGCAAGACATGCAGCGTGAATAGAAGCATCTAGAACCATATTTGGGGTATTTACTGGTAAACCCAATAAAAAGAGACCACTTGGAAAACCCAGACGCAGAAGGAAGGATAATATTAAAATGGACCTGAATTTGATGGGGTGTAATAAGTTGGTCTGGATAATACTACCTCAGGGTAGGAATAATTTGTAATTGGGTGGACTGGATAGAACTAACTCAAGATAAGGTTAGATGGTGCACTTTTGTATCTTTTGAATTCCTAATGCCATGGAAGTATCTTTTTAGCTTGATACACTTTAAAGGTTTTTTTATAATTGGGATATGCCTATATATAGGTGTTAATGACCCACTTAAGCACAGGGTAGTTTTTAAACCATTACCAAACAAAAAATCAAAATAAAATTGTTCGTGTTTAGACGATTACGAGCAGAATAGTTGTTAATACATGCGTGTCTCATATATTATTATTATTAGCAGCGCGTCTTACTACCCGTTCGGGTTGTACGCACTTACGCTAATGTGTAATGGTAGGGTGATTGTGAAGATGAAATGAAGGACCTACAGCTTAACGTGAAATCCAAATCACAGTGGAGGCCTGGCATTACCCACATTAACAAGTGTCCTATATTAATGCAAGTTCCGGTGTAAGGAGGTTGCCAATTTTGGTCAGCTTTATTCAGTAAAAAAAAACAACACAATTTCCTTCCTCTATTTTCCTCCTCCTCACACACACTATTCAGAGCACGCTATAATAATATCACTGTTTAAATCTTCCTCACATATCAGTGATAATTATTTCACCGTTATTGAGAAACATATTCCTCTGATAAAGCCATTCTAAAATGTTTCTTATTCAATAGTAGTAGGAACGTTCACAACTATTTGATTTTATCAAATTATTAGGCTGTGGAATTTACATGTAGAATAATTAGCAAAATTTACAAGATATGGACTAAGATAAAAAAAAAATAAAGTAGCCTACTTTATGAGACCTAACATAAATTGTTGATTCTATACACAGAGGACACATAAAAACAACAACCGGTGATAGACGTGTCAGATATTTGATAGGAAAACAGTTTGGCATGAAAAATTCAAGCGATTAGAATAATTTAAAAAAAATTATACCAGTTTTGGTGGCTGCATGGTTTAACGCGCTACTCTAGTGTTAGACTAGACTGCCGATGACGGAGAGGTCAAGATTCGAATCTTGGTCGGGTGTGTTGACAAAAAGTCAGACGTGGTGCTAAAAAAAGATACAGGCCTATTATTATAACTTTTCCATAAAACAACCCTTTAGGAAAAAAAAAAAATTATCTCACCTCCAAAAAGAATTTAATACGTTGAAGCGAAAAAAATACAACAATTTTTTCCCAAATAAAACGGGACTTTTTTATTTAATCAATAATATATGTATAACTCTTCCTATATTATTTTATTTAATTTGAGAATTTTACATGGAATTTTAAATTTCAAAGATACTTAAACTAATAATATACTTTTACCACATTACAAATCAACAATAATTTGGTTATTACGGTGACAGAGTAGGCCTAAGCTATATATTGGTAATTTTCTGTTGTCTCCCTCCTCACCTATGGTCCCTTCCATTAATATCAAACCCTCGCACAACTTATCAAAGGATGGACACCTTAGTGCAGTCAGTAGCATGTCTGTCTACTGAGATAAGGGTCCCGGGTTTGATTCCTGGTACGGCTGACAAATCTATAATTGGTGAAATGTAGGTTCCCCTTTCACAGTGATAAATTAACGGCCGGAGCTGGATGGAGATTTAAGTTAGTTTATAAGTCGTGTATTGATATAATCAGTCGGTTTATAAAATGCACGTTAAATACCACAAATAAATAATTGAAAAAAAGCTTAGCTAAGGATATGTCTGGTATTCACATTTGAAAACAGAAAAAGTAGTCCATATAACCTATTACATTTTTTTTATAAAGCACTGAAAGTTTTTTTAAAACATCCAATTTTCAGCCTGAAAAATATTGTATCTAATTTCACGTGTTCATGTTTTAAGGCAGGTAATATAGGGATTTCACTCTTGATATATAATATCAAACCCTATGGTCTCTAGTGGTCAGAATCTTTGGCTACATATCCAGAAGCCCCGGGTTGAATCTCCGGCGTTTACATGCTTTTTTTCTGTGAAGCAATGATGTGGAACGGAATCGAACTCAACCTCTTGAGGACAAATAAGGAGACACTTGAATAAATAGGTAGTGGCTCCGGTCTAGAAAACTGAGGTTAACGGCAGGAGAGCTCGTTGGGATGACCACATGACACCCTCTATCTGCAAATGTTGTCACTGTCATCTTTGATGGAGGCGGCTGCTCGGTTGGTATGGCTCAGTTGCGGACACACGTGTGGAGTTTGTTCTAGTAAAAAATAACACTTATAATATAGTAAAATGTCATAATTGTCGACAAAGATTTAATCAAAAGTCATTTTGCAAAATTTGCACACTCATGCAATGCAGGAAGAGTAAAAATCTCGGCCTAGTCTCTCGTGACGATAAGCATTTAATAAGGTCCACCATGAAAATGACGCGAAAGAGGTGTCGTAACAAAAAAAAACTCTTTCCCTCTTTCGACCTGAAGTAGCTTTGACATCCACAGCGCATCTGCTCTTACGAGTTTTTAATCGGTTTTGTGTTTTAATATTTGAAAAGCGAGAGATACGCTATATCTGCCCTTCTTCTGTTCTTTCCTACCAAACTCTCCCGGAGAGCATCAGAAGCAGAGAGATCATCAATCATGAGAGCGGACAGAAACGTAAACAAAAGAATAAACACGCCAATAAGGCGAATTATGAGACACTCAAATGGAAATCATACCTACGTTATTGCGAGCTGAAGGTCTAGTGCAAAAGTGGTGTATGTCCCAATCAACAAGCCTTTTCAACTTCACATAGGCCTATGTAAAGTCTGTTCAGAGTAGGAATTGTTTTCTGAAAGGCCTTTTTCCCTACCATAAATCTATCATATAGTAGGATATTGGTAGGAAAAAGGACCTTTCAGAGAGTAATTCCTACCGTGAACGGAGTAAAGCTCTTACCTTACATGACTAAAACAAAAATAGCGGGTTTGAAAATAAGATGCTTATAATTATATTTAATAATAAAAGGAATACGGATATTGGGAAGTGAAGGAGGCTACTTGATGATGAGTTATATACCCTGTACTAATCACAAGATATTGCTAGGATAATCAAATCTCGTATATTACGGTGGACAGGAAATTTAGCGTGAATGCGAGAATATAAAATCGTGTTCATAGTATTGACTGGTAATCCAATGGGAAGAGACCATTGGGAAGACCTTAGCGCAAATGGGAGGATGACATTAGAATGAACCTGAGATAGATACAGGGTAACGTATCTCCAGTGATGGTTCATTCAGACACAGTGTCCGACACATGTGTCGGAGCTTAAGACACTGTGACCGACCCACACACTGCAGTGTCTTGGTGTACTTTAACGTATTTTATGACTAATTTGGGCTGAGACTTTAAAAATCATACGGATATCAACAGATCCTAGATACATATATATTATAACGACTGCCTCGGTCATCGAGAATGTTGGAGCCACACGGCTTAAAATGCAATGTTCTATGTCGTTTTCTGGAACTACTTATTCTTTCTGTTTGAGCTTATATTCTCTTTCGTCCTTCACCTATAGCAATCTTTTGCAATCTAAATATGAAATAAGGGAAAGAAAACTATGAATATTCTTATCTCAGGGTGAATAGGAAAGCTTACTACACTTTTGGCGTAGTCCTACTCGATCTGACTTTGAAACTAGCCTTATAGTTTTTGATTTAAGTTGGGGGGTGGGGACGAATCAAACCATATATAGCCCCCCAAAACCCCTCCTTCACATGTATTCAATGATGTTATAAGTCTTACTTTCCCCTTTCCTTTCCAGAAAAATTCGTCGAGACGACCACGACGTCGTCCTCGCTCGCGAGCAGCTCCCCTGAACCGACGACGCCTCGCCCCGTCAAAGGTGATGAACTGGACGACGAAGGTCGCGAGTCCCCGCCGGAGATCACCTCGTCTACTTCGTCCGACCCGGGGGTGGCGGGTCACTCCCGGCGCCACGGGGGCAAGAAATCCCCCGCCCCTGGTTCTCCACCTCCTCCTAAGAACCCTCAGCTCCAGGAGAGGAGCAACAGCGACGAGTTGAGGCACGTGGTGTGTCATCTGGAGACCAAGGAGCTCTGGGACAAGTTCAACGACCTCGGCACTGAGATGATCATCACCAAGTCTGGGAGGTAAAAATCAATTCGATACTAAGGCCTATTCTACACTAGCAGATTAAACGCTGGCAGTCACTCCTTTGAATAAAATCCTTGTTATCAAGTTAGAAAATAAGTTTTAGTCTAGACCAGCGTTTTATCAGCTACCTCTGGAGGCGTTGATACCACCTAGTGGTAGAAACGCTAATCAAACTACACCAGGCGATATCAGGCAGTTGTGCCTCAATGTCACAAAAAGTCTTTCAGCAGGAATAATACTCATCCTCAAGATGGTATCACGTTTTGCAATATTTTCATTCACTAAACCAAGTAGTTCATCAAATTAAGCCAAATACATTCTATACTAGAAAAAGAACTTCTCTGGGTACATTCTGTGATTCATAAACCTAATATGAAACTGTCCTGTTGAGAGACGGTTCGATAATGTGGGGTGCGTCTACCATCGTCTCTTTTGACGAAGTTTTTTTCCCCGAGTTTCCTTCAACAAAATAAGTCCCGCAATATATCCGGTATGTACAGTTTCCATTTTTAAACCATTCTGCACAGGTAGAAGCAAAAACCGCGGCATTGAAACCACTAGTGTAGAATCAATAGCGTTTTGATAGCTGTTTAACAGTTGCGTTTTGACAGTCAGGTGTAGATTCAAGAATTTAGGGGCGTACGTTAGCGGCAAAACCACCGCGTTTTAACCGCTAGTGTAGACTCGGCCTTAGGGTGGGTGGTGGAGGGGTTGGAGGGGGAGGTATGGGTACAAGGAGATACAGAGCTCACCAAATGGTCGATCAATCGGGGTATGAGCTACAAGATCGCACACACATGAACCAGAGGTCTCATTCAATTGTCTTTTTCGGAATTTTTTAGCTGACAACAATTTTTTTTTACATTTTTAAACAATTACTCTTCAATGTTATTGTAGTTTAAAACAAATGATAAATGATGTAACTTGTCTCAATTCCACTATTTTCTAATGCAGACTCTAGACTACTGCAAAACTATTTGACGTCTGGCTACAGATGTATTTATTTACCGGCCGAAGTTACTTGCACGTTAAGCTAGGCTTATAATACTCACGAATAACGCTTAGCCTTTTTTTCCCAAGAGCCGCGTCTTACAATCCGTTTGGATCATACGCTTATTTACTAATTACTCTAATGTGTTGGGGGTGAAAAGGTTGAATTTTGAGGAAGTGTACCTGCATTTGCGTGGAGTGAGTGTAAAACCAATTTGAAAGACCATTATTAAGTACACTTGACCGAGATTTGAACCTTGATCTCCCCATTATTGACAGTCTAATCCACTGGGAAAGTAGTGCCTTAGACCATGTGGCCACCGAAGTGGGTTCTGAGGGTGTTATTTTCTACACGGTTTCCTACTCCTCCACGTAAACTCGGCTACATTCCTTCTAAATTTGAACTTCCTCATCACTACCTTATAAGTAGAGTTAAATGCTTATAAATTGGATAAGTGAATCAAAAACAAAATTAATTTATATCTTTAAAAACAATACAAGGGTTCGTTTGGCTGTATATGGAGTACACTTTCACACATATGCCACATGTGGCGTGTTGTTGAGTTTTGGAGTGTTAGAAGAGCTTATTAAAACTCGTAACATTTTCTCCCCCACTCACTGCGCATTTGTGTTTCCCTAGACACATGCGCAGCTTTGCTATCTGTCAGATGTAGGCCTACGTGAAACTCCATGGTATTAAGCATATTTTTTAATGAGTTTATCTAAGACTAGACCCTTCCCCCTTCCCCCCATTATTATTTTTAACACACATATTGAAGAATCATCATAGACTCTATCATAAAATATGAGTGACTATCGACATTTTTATGAGGAATAAATTAAATGTTCAAAATAAAATATAGCTTATGTTACTCGCTGGTAATGTATCTTTATATTGGTGAAATAATTTTTAAAATAGGTCCAGTAGTTTTTGAGTTTATCCATTACAAACAAAAAAACAAAAAATAAAATCTTTACTCTTTTTAATATTAGTGTAGAAGAGAAGTGTGTTAAAATGAATTATGTACTTTTTGATAATGTCCTTTATACTCCGGATCACTTATCCGAAAACCAAAATCTGTCGATTTTTCGTCTTCACTGGAAGAAAAGTGAGTCTGGCTACCTTGTGGTTTCTTAAGTTCCATTTCAAACAAGTTTGCTATACAACAAACGATCACAATAGACACAGCAACACGTCTTAGTACGCTGCATAGGTCGCACTTGACTGTACCAAAAGCAGTTGGGATGTTGCGTCGTGCGTATCACGTTGACGTTATGCATTGAGTTGTCAAGGAAAAACTCAGCTTAACCCCATTTGGAAATAGACAATATTATTATTATTAGCACCGCGTCTTGCTACCCGTTCGGTTTATACGCACTTACGCTAATGTGTGATGGTAGGGTGATTGTGAGATGAAATGGGGGACCTACAGTTTAACGTGGAATCCGAACCACGGTGGAGGCCTGGCATTCCCCACATTCACAAGTTGTGATTAATAAACGTCTTGTCAGAGGTGAAGGAAGGGTTTGGTAATCAGACAAATCTCTGCCGGGACCGAGGACTGAACCCCGGAACCCCAGCACAGAAGTGTGGCACCATATCCCTAGACATCAGGTCACCTAATAGACAAGACTTTGCTCTATGTATATCACATGGGAAAGTATGTTCGTTGATTCCTGGCCAAAGAGTGGTCTACTGAGCTATGGGAACAATTACTATAATATTAATACTGTGTGTCTTGGCTACAACATTCGTAGCCCAGTCGTGGAAAGATTAGCCAGTACTGATGTACCTTTGCACAAGGGATGACCGGATGTACTAATTGTACATCCTTTCCATGGAGGCTCTTTCCTTGTCCCGATGATATGAGGGTGATAGTGAGTATGAGAGTGTGGAGCCAGGGGAAACATTTAAACCTAATTTAAGGTGGGCATGTAGGAGACTCATTATAATGTCAGTGTTTTTGCAGTTCCTATGACAAAAGATTTGTTGTTGTTGCCAAAATAAATAAAATATTGCTCTAGTAGTAACGTTTAGTTTAATTTTCTTCACATGGTAATAATATCAAGAGTTATTGAATATCTTGACATAAGAATAGAGGCATTAGACGAGAATTTTTTTAAGTGAACAGAAAAGGTTTTCATTAAATTCCAGGACACCATTGACAGATATTCAATAACCGCTGATATCACTGTGTTAAGAAAATTAAACTGAACATTGCTACTGAGCAATATTTTATTCATATTTGGACAAATAAATGTTTTTCTATAAAAACTGCAGAATGATTGGCTTTTTCTCACGTCCCCTTCCACCTTGCTTTAAGCCTAACTAATTCAACCCTAGTGACCATTGGGGTAATTCCCCTTTTGAGAAAAATACCAAAGGTACTAGTCAGTAGTCGAACACAGGATCTCTAAGCTCGTAGAGAGGTGAACTGATCACTACACCACGGCACTGGTTGGGGAACAATTTACAGTTACAATTTAAATCATTTCTGCTTACTTTGGCAACATACCTCACTACTACAATGCACATGAAATTTCCCTCAGGTGTACAAAGCTTATTATTTAATAAAATAAAATGCATACGGTGCGTTTTTTCTCCATCATATTCCATGTATAGTCTTATCACCATTTCTTCCCATTCAGTTGGATCTGCCGTAACGCTCTTCTATCCATCTATATAAGGTCTTACATCAGGCCCTTCTCGGGGTTTTATTGTTACTTTTGGTAAATTTGATGGCCTGGGCGTGGGGTTCGTCTTCCTGGCAAGAAAACTTCACCAGATGGGACACAGGTGGTTTTTTTTTTCTTTTCAGAAAATGATTGCTGATTTTTATGACAGACCAAAAGAGGAAAATATAAAGTAAGGCGTAGAGACGGGAAGAAGGTAGCTTTCAAGAAGTTAAAGCCTGACTCTTGGGAGATACTAAACGGCCAAGGACTTTTAAAACAAATGTGAACCTTTAAAAGGTCATATTGTAGGCCTATGATTACGGGAAAAAATGTTTTGGATCTCGGCTACAAGATACGAAGGTTATGTGTTTTTTTAACGCTGCGTCTTACTACTTGTTCATATACGCAAATATGATAAATACTCTAACTTTAAAGGGATGAGGAAGGAAGCCTTTTAGATGTAATCCACCCGAATTTGCGTGGAAAGATATTAGGAAACCTTTTAATAATAGACATCCTCAGTAGACTCCACCAGGATTCGAGCTCTATTCTCCCCGTCTTCAGCAGGCCGGACTAATAAGAGTGTGGAGTGACGCCTTAGACCATTTCTGCCACCGAAGTGGGTATGTGTTGTTTATTTATTTATTATTTTATTCCAAACCAAAAACGTAATATAATGATGTTTCAAGAAAAAAGGAATTGTGGAGGATTTAATTTGGACAAGACAAGGAACCTGTCAAAAGATAGAACACCTACTAATGATAGTAACATGCATTATGACAAATTTTCCAAATATTTAAAACGTGTATTGGAATTGAAATATCCTGAATTTTAATATCTATAAACATGAGTTTGATTTTGACTAACGACGTTAACATCGGTATTTTTGTTTACTTTTTCTTATCACCACGTCTTACTACCTGTTCAGTTCGGGTTATACGCTTATGTAATAATTTCGCTAAGGGATTTTGATATTAGGAAGGTTATATCTGGAGGAAATGTACACGCACTTGCATGAAAGTATAGTGAGCAGCCAGTTTGTAAAATCAATCCTGAAGACGCGGTGCAAAAAAAAATTGTCTGGAAAAAAGTGTAATCGTTCCTAAGAAATACCTTCTACAAAAATTGGTTTGTATCTTCTTTATGTGAATATCCTATTTTTATTTTTATCGACGCATACTTCATGGGGCTAGTGTCAAAAATTAGATGGATAGAAGCGCTTAGCTCTGGAACAAGCAACCACGTAATCATTATGTTTGTATTCCTGTGGGAAATAATAATAATGATAGGAGAAATTTGCCGGTGGGGTGTTTGCCCGCATTGACAAGGCGTGATGACAAAGTGACATCGTGTTTTCAGCGTGACGTAACAAATTATCCCCGTGGAAATTATGTCATTAATGAATAAATTAACTTGAGTAAAGTATTCGTAAGCCTATGTCTCAATTAGCTTCGTTCAATTTATTACGTCTCGTGTCCAATTAATACCTGACCTATACTAGTTTATTTTTTTAAAGTATCACGTGATGTATTTGTATAATGAGAGTAAATGATTTAATTAGGTCATTATCAGTACACTGGATCACGCTCCAAGTAGGTGTGGTCCGAATCTCTTTAAAGACTTAATTGTTTATTGATTTTTAAATATTGAAATAAAAAATACAGCAAAATGTATACAATAAATTATTAGTTATATCTAATTATCTAGGCATATATTTTTTTTGTTTCTAATTCTTGTTACTCCCAGTCAGAACTATATTTTAATCAAGCATATGAAGTATGAGAAAGGTAGAATTTAAAAAACGTTTCCACATTTACTTGGAGATAGAAAGAGGTCAGCTATTTATAAAAATAACCTCTTGGTATACGTTATCGATATTCGAACCCCGGACTCTTTGTCAACAGAAATCCATACTAAATGAGGTTGATGTTTTTTCCACGTGCCCAACGATGTAATATTAATAGTATTAGAACCCACATTACTAACGACCACACGGTATAAGGTGTCACTCCTGAAATAAATTGGACTGCCGATGACTGGGAGATCGGGTCTCGAATTCTGGTCTAGTAAGCTGAGGATGGTTTTCCCTGAATGTTGTTCCACTATTCCTCCATATAAATGTGGGTATACTTCTTCTAAATTCAACCTCACTCATACTTAACACATTAGTCTAGTTAGTAGTTTTGAACGGCTAATAGGAAGAAATATTAATAATTCTTGACTCCAGTAAGAAGTTAAATAAAATAAATGGTACGACAGAATCGCTCAAAGTTTCTCATATAGCTTGAAAGAAAATTTAAAATTTTTGTATCCAAGAAATAAATAAATAAAGTTTTTCCTGATAAAACAAAAACACCAATATATGTTTATCAAAATAAACTCTATTTATAAACAAAAAACCAACTATTCAATTTCTTAAACACATTTTAAATTTTCAAAAATTAGTTTTTAGTGAACTACCCTAAAATTATTTTTATTTAATGAAAAACCTTTCCTAGATCTCCATTTTTAACTCTATATTAATTTTTCTCTCACCACGTTTGGGTTATACGCTTAATTACGCTGATGGATTAGGAATTAGGAAGATTGAATTTAGAGGAAGTGAAACAGTATTTTTGTGGAGGTAGAATGGCAAACCATCTAGGAAAAAACCCCTCCAGTACACCCGACTGAGATCCGAACCACTGTCTACTCGTGCTTGTCAGTCTGGTTCAATACTAAACTAGCGCGTTAGCCAACTACACCACTGAGGCAGCTAATCTTAAAGTTAAAGACCTATTTTCAAAACTCTCTTATTTTCTATAATTTGCCTTGAGTCAACTACCCTTAAATAAATTTATTTTAGAAAAATAAACACATTATTATTATTATTATTATTGATAGTGTAGAATAGTCTCCTAAGCTAATTTTGGGCAAAATCATTAAAGCTATTTTTAAAAAAATTAAAAAATTAGTGATCAGAAACCATCTTTAAATTAACTTCTTCCCCACCTCAAAAGTAACCAGTGTTTTAATTGTTATATCAATCATTACAAAGATATTAATTTTAAACAAGATCGTTTTATTTTCAAAATATTTTGAACTGTAGAAAACCATTCCTTGGTAAACTACCATTTAACGAATTTTTACTCGACAATAAAAGTATACAATGTGATTTAAGGATGTCAAACATACCCTAAATATCCATTCTAAACAAAATCGTCATAGCCACTTTCAAAAAATTTTAAATTAAAAAAAAAACACTTTTCAAAAATTACACTTAATTTTAGGGTTAGGTTAAAACAAAATGTCCCGAGGTATTTTCCTATAACATCAGCAACATATCAAGCTTTAACAAAATACACCTGTTTCAGATATGTTGCCAGTAGCAGACAGACAGACAAACAAAGGCAAATATGGGGACAAACAGTATTGTAAAATCATCATTATTTGGGGTTCGGACATACATAAAACGTAAAGATCTGTCATAATCTCAAGTTTAAAAGTTTTCAAGATTACAATACTTTCTCTTAATATGAGAAAATAAATAATTTAAATCGATCAATTACTGCACTCACTTGGATTAATGATATGTGTAAACCAGATGGGTGCGATTAAAAAGCGGGGGAGGGTCTATGTATCTTTGTCCAACCAGCTCCAATAATAATTCCTCCATTTTTTCGTAGTAGGCCTAACAAGAACTTGTTCTCTCTATTATTGAAACAATATCTTCATTTATGGTTCACGTGTGTGCGTATACTTTGCTTTCAAACGTTTGTATTTGACAAGGTTTACTTCCTTTTATTAAATGTCAAAACCTCGCTTGGGTTTGAAACGCATCTTAACTACCCAGCTTAGTACGTTTATATTCATGCGATAAATATAATTGGTTAATTTATACAGTCGTACATTTATATTTGTGGCGACAAGTATTAATTAAAAAGATATGTCACTCATAGACAAGGACATGTTAATCGTGATCCATAAATAGTTGTAAATCAACAGAATACTTTAATTTCAGTATGAACTGCAACCATTATTGTAGAATATGTGAAGAAAGATCTTGTATCAACATCTATTCCTAATGTAAACATTTGATGTGATCATACAACAAATTCTAAAAATACAATAGCAATTATTGTTAAAATTATTCCTATATTTCCCAAAGGCTTCTTTAACAAAAAATACTTTCATCGACTTCACAGCAGCTCGATATAAACTAGTTAAAAACACAACATTTTGGATTTTAAATCAACATGAGCTATTTACAATATTTCATTTATTATGTGTTTTAAGCAGAAGGTAGAGTAAAAGGGTGGGGATGAAGGGAACCAAAGTTAAGGTAATTTAATTTAAATTGTTATTATTATTATTATTATTATTATTATTATTATTATTATTATTATTATTATTAGCACCGTGTCTTAATACCCGTTCGGTTTATACGCACGTACGCTAATGTGTAATGGTAGGGTGATTGCGAGATGAAATGGAGGACCTACAGTTTAACGTGGAATCCGAAACCACGGTGGAGGCCTGTCATTCCTCACATTCACAAGTTGTGATTAATACACGCCTTGTCAGAGGTGAAGAAAGGGTTTGGCAATCAGATAAATCTGTGCCGTGACCGAGGATTGAGCCACGGACCTCCAGTACAGAATTTGACACCTTACCCCTAGACCACCAGGTCACCTTTTTTTTCTATTAAATAAAATAAAAGTAAGACGGAGAGACAAAAAAATAATCTGTCCAAACGCTGTAGGAGATTTCATTCATGTCACTTAAAAGTGGAATATTCTATTGCTTTTTTTACAAGGGGATTTTATTTACCTTTGAAGAGGCAAAAAGAGAAGTAGAATTATTATTGTTCCAAACATTCTTTCAGTTTTTGAAGGTTTTGTTAGTTTGTTTGATTTTTCCCTTAAGTACATATTTTTTTGGATATTAGAAACTTATTATCTCATTAATCCTTTGATAAATACCACAACTAAGCACCAAACGTTAGTTGTTTTTTGCACAACCCGTTAGGGATATCTACAATTAATTACACTAAAGAGGAAGGACATTCATAGGAGATGTCCGTGGAGATAAAGAGTAAGAATCACGTTTAAGGAAAAAATAATCTTAAGTGGATAAAATTACAACCCCTCTATTAACGCCATTAGTAGGAATAGACGAGCTAGACAACTTGTCGATAACGATAGGCCGGTCGATCTCGTGGCAATTTTCAGTTGAAGAAAACTACATCGTCATTAAAAGTCGATATTTAAGTCTCCTAAACTCTTACTTAAACAAGTAGACCCTACTGAACTTTCAAATAATAGTTTAGTGCAAGTAAAATAACTTTAACCGATAATAACTAATAGTTTTATAAGAAAATTAAATAGTTAAGTATGAAAATACACATATTATTGATTCTTGTTTTTTCCCCCCGTAGGGTGGAGTCATACATATTTGTGTTTTTTATAATAAATATAAGATGTATAAACGGAAGAGAAAAAAAAATCAAGTGCAGTGGAGAAATGATTGACGATCGTGGACCTTTGATAGATTTATAATTTGAGTGGGGTCCAAAAAGATTGCTGACTCATGAGCTAGACGTTAATTCCCTGGTGCCCGACCGGTATATTTATTCGAGAAAACGGCAACTGGCAACGATAACAAAACCACCATATTTGAATTTCTCTGACTTGACGCATTAACCATACGTTTTCATTAACGCGATAAGCGATCTAAAGGCCACCTCCCCCCAACCTTCCCCTCATCACTTCAACCCACAGATGAACGATAATGACAAATAGCGTGGTCCACCTAACGCTCCTTGTCAGCGTGTGTACGTCTGAGAAGTGAATTATAGCCCCATTTAACCGACCGAAACCGAGTGTTTCCTTCAGCAAGGATATGTCTAGGGTTACCAATAATGCTGACATCGCAAGGCTAAGCCTTCAATTAAGCTACGTGTCCGCATGAGGCCAGGAGAGGAATTTGATACAAACAGTTGATAGTAAAATATGATTATGAGCCAAAGGAATAACAAGGTAATCTCGGTGGCGTAGTTGGCTAACGCGCTTGTCGTGTTGAGCTCGACCGCCGAGGATGGGTAGATCGAGGTTCGAATCTCGGTCGGGTGAACTGGGGGTGTTTTTTCCTAAATGGTTTTACACTCTCCCTCCACGCAATTGCGGGTTCATTTCATCTAATTCAACCATTCAAATTACTAATCCATTAGCGTAATTAGTACTTAAAGCGTATAACCCGAACGGGTAGTAAAACGCGGTGCTAAATATTATTATTAATAACATGATAATGTTTTAGTGACCAGTGGATTGTCTTGGAGTGTTTCCAGGGTAGGCAAAGCTGGTTAAAACTGTACCTGGGATATGTTCTTACTGACTGAGTCCCCATCTGAACAATCAAAAACAGGATTTTAACTATAAACCTCACACAAGAAATGTATTTATGTTGATACCTGTCGAGTATATGTTCTAATAAGTGTTAAGATTAACTCACAAGTACAGTTGGATTTTTTAGGAGCACGTTTTACAAATTGTTCAAGATGTACTCTTGATGCACTTTTTNTAAAAGGTGAGATGGAAGGAGCTTTTGCAGTTTTTATGGCAAAACTTTTGTTTGGTCAAAACAAATAAAATATTGCTCCAGTACAAATATAGAATTTAATTTTATTCACATGGTAGTCTTTAAATTTCTTGAATATCTGTCAAGGGTGTCCTGGAATTTAATGACAACTCTTTCTCTTCATTTAAAATGTTTCCCATGTAACGCCGATATGTTTGTGACATATATTTAACAACTGTTGGTATCACCGTACAAAGAAAATTAAACTCTATGTTTTTATTGGAGCAATATTTTATTTATTTTAGTAAAAAAAATATGTTGCCATAAAAACTGCAAAAACACTGACCTTTTCTCACGTCCCCTTCCATCCCACCTTAAGCACAAAGTCTTACTACCCGTTCGGGCTACACGCCTATTTGCAAATTACACTAGGGGCTTACGGGATTAGGAAGGTTTTATTTAGACGAATACCTGCATTTGCATGGAGGGAGAGTAGACAACTATTTTGTATAAACCACCCTAAAGACACCCGACCGAGATTCGAACCTCGATCTCCCCGTCATCGGCATTCTAGTCTACTACGAGAGTTGCGCGTTAGATCACGTGGCCACTGAAGTGGGTCTCATATATACTAGGAACGTTAATGTGTTAGTGGTAAAGAAGGTTGAATTAAGAGGTAGTGTACCCGCGTTTGCGTATAGGTAAAGTAGAAAACCACCTCAGTACAAACAAACCGGTTTCGAACCCCAGTATCCCCGTTCTCGAAAGTCAAGTCTATTGAGAAAATGAGGCATTAGACCATGCGACCATAAAAGTGGGTTGCAGGTATGGTTAAATTAGCTCTGATTATCCTGGTAATACTTCACGACACGACACAAATTTTAAACAATAATAGCGGTCATTAACTAAAACATAGCTTACAAAATTAAAATAAATTCAAATACTTGCATATGGACCTATACTTCCACCCCATTTTTCATTTCAAACTTTCTTCCCTTCCGAGATATCCACCTTGAATTATTCCGGCGGCGGAGGTAGAAATAAGGTAGAGATGTGATTAAGTGCACCTTATTTGCGTGGATGGAGAGTATTAAAATATCTAGAGAATAACTACCCTCAGTAAAACCGGTCTGGATTTGAACCATGATCTCCCCAACACCTGAAAATCAAACTTGATGAGAATGTCATTAGGTAAATGTAACACCTGTTTTGAATCATACTAGTTTCAATTAACAAATATGTTGGAAATAAGGCTAATTATTCAAAAGTCTCAAATTAATAAAGTTTGTTTGTCTTTCATGAGAATTGCGCAATTTTTAACTAAAGCAGAGGTCTGAAATTTTAGATTTAGTACCCTCTTTAAACCTCGAAGTTTGAACTTAAAATTTGGATTAGATTTCTTTTAAATCCAAGGCAAATTCCAACAGATAATTAAACAAGATTTTTTTTAAATATTTTCGTGATGAGTTCAAGTAAATGTATAGAATTTATTTCCCTTCATAATATTAGCCCTATTAAAATAAAGTATTATTCCTCAGTTTATTAGTTTATATAACAAAGTGTTTTTAGTTTATAATCAGTTCGAACTATTTAAGTAATCTCAAAGAAGCCTAATATAGTTCCTACGTAAATTTGGTGTTTAAAGTTTCATATAAATATTCACTTAAAAAAATTCCTAAAATTTCAGACGGCTACCATATGATCATAGTATTTTATTCACAGAACTGTTTGTATTTACTGACCAATATTGAAATAAAGTATAATAAAGTCATTTAAATAATTTGCCTTCATTATTTTTTTTCGTGATAAAGTATAAATTTCTATTCCCTTACTCTAATGAAAACTAGTTCAAGGATCACAATGGTCAACGAATCTTTCAACAAAAGGAGGTTACCGCTGAACAAACGAATCTTTCAACAAAAGGAGGTTACCACGGAACAAAAGAATCTTTCAACAAAAGGAGGTTACCGCTGAACAAACGAATCTTTCAACAAAAGGAGGTTGCCGCTGAACAACAAGTTGATTTTGTAACTGAGAAAGAAACTGAATAAATGCTACATTTGCAGCATTGCACTGTATGGAGCATAAACTCGGACATTCAGGAAGATGGAAAATAAATACTTTGATAGCTTTGAAATGTGGTTCTGGAGAAGACTGGAGAAAATCAGATGACCAGACAGGGTGGAAGATGAAGACGCCCAAGAAGAGTTAGTGAAAAGAGAAAAACTGTGGATGTGATTCTTCGGTACAAATCAAATTGAATTGGGCACATCCTTAAGAGGAACTGTCTTCTGCATGACGTCATAGAAGGGAAGGTTGATGGAAAAAGGAGCTTAGGAAGAGGGAGGATTCAAATAATAGGTTACTTGAAGGAAAGAAGAAAATTCTGGGAGCTGAAGAAGAAGAAGGCAGAGGACAATGCGCATTGGCGGTCTGAGTTCACTGGCAAAAAGGAATGGAACTGCCGTATGACAGAACGCCTAATAATAGTAATATAAAAACTTGTATGGTTTTGCAAAGGCTAAGGAATCTTTGACACATTAACAAATCGTTTTATGAATCGTTGAATTTCTCAACTTATTCTACTGACGGGATGAATAATGGGTTTAGAATACGTCCTATTTGCTCTACTACCATTATCAGGCCTTAATGTTTTGTAATAACCTGTCTCGGAGGTGACATCATTAGTATGAAATATTTATGAATTTCTAGGACAAGCAGACCCACAAAGAGAGAGAGAACAAAAAAAGAACAAATAAAGCTTATACTCTTTTATTTCCTTTGATTGTGTATGTGTGGTAGGGCAAAATTGAACAAAATGACGTATAACTAACCCAATCAGGCCCAAACCACGCTTCGACCGACTGTTAGTAAAGGTTGGAATAACTGTAGAAAACATAGAAAACTAACCTTTTCGTCTCAATCGACAAAGTGAGTTTTTCAGGTCGGATGGACTCAATTTGTTACGTGTTAAGGCTCCATCTAATAATGTCACTATGTAATAAAGGTGTCCGACTCGATAATGTGTTGCTTGTTAGAGGGACGAATAAAAGTGTGTATGGGTGTGTATATATATACGGTTTCATAATTCTGTGAAAAAAAAGGTAAAGGATACAAAAAAAATAGTGTTGTGGTGATGGTTGACTCCGATAAAGTAAGGCGTTTTTTTTTGTGGGGGATAATGGTGGAAGGGGGTAAGGTGTGGTGGTCTTAGGGAGCGACGCTAGCCGTCACGATGCTTTTGCGCCGGACCAGTCGATACGGTCTTTGTCGGTAGAAGAAGGGTCGGCTTCCGAGAACCATGCATACATCGGAACCCCGGCAATTTGAGTGAAAATACAAGGACTGGAATTTATTATTTATAAAGTGATTAGGAGTTCTAACGTTTTACACAAGTTGGTATTCGATATGGAGAGATGATTCAGTACGCATATATTACGAAAAAAATAACTTAGACTAATTTCAGTTTATCCACTCTGGTGGCTCAGCGTCGCACTATACTGGCTTGCGGATGATTGATAGATCGAGGTTCGAGCCTCGGTAAGGTATACTAAGGCTGATATTTCCTAAATGGTTCTCAACGCTCTCCTTTCTCGCGAATGAGGTCACAATTCCTCTTAATTCTTCCTTCCTAATACCTAGCACATTAATTTAATTAGCTAATAAGTGTATTGTCCAAATGGGTAGTAAGACGCATTGCTTAAAATAAGTTGAATTTCAGAGAAAAATTACTTATAAAGAGAAGAAAAGGAAACGTTATTTATTAATGTTAAGAATACTCCTAGCTAAAAAAAATATTAGATAAACTTCTACCTTTATGTAATAATGTAACTTAATTATTGTGTCTTAACTTATTAGCTTTGAATTTTGATAATTATTTTGCTATTTGTATACATAAGAATTAATACATACATGCCTAATCACACCGTTCCCTTACGGGTTAGGCAATAAACTGTGCACATAGCTCAAAAAACAACAGCTCCGCTCTTAATCCGTCCTCAATAACTTTCTCCAAACTCCCCTATCCTTGTATACTCCCTTCACTTCAACAATATCCATACAGTAAGGCCTATATGCTCTTTTGTTATTAAAACTCTTAATTTTTCTCTTTTTCCCACATTCGTCTACAACATTTAGCCACGTCGATCACCTAAACTTTTATTTTGATCCACACACTCTACCTTCATATATTTGCTTCATCACTTGATCCACACTCATCTAATAAACATGTCCAAGCCAACTAAAGACGCCTCTTTCACATTTACATATTGGATTCACATTCAAAACGCACACCTTCATCACCCATTCATATCCGACTATGTCCATAAGAGTATTTCCACATACATTCCTTAGATATCTAATTACAACCGCATTCACCTTACTCTTTCGTTTCTCCTGACAAAACCACGCTTCACATCCATAAAAAAAATTAATATGAGCTTTAATAAAATAACAATATCGTGTATCACAGTATTCTTAAGCTGATAAATTTAGTTAGCATGTGCATTTAATTTTTACAAGCAACAAGCATATATAGAATTATTAGAATCTATAATTATATCTTAAGTAAGCTTCATTATACTTTTAGCTCATTTTATATAATGCCACGTCTACATTCAACGTTCACCGGGCCATCAGAATATTTGACAGCGTCTGTGGATTTTAGCCTCAGTGCTCTTGACTGTAACAAAGGTTAGTAAGCCTAAACACGTTAACAAAGATATGGAGAATACTATACTTTTGATATATTTCAAGATTGATATATTTTACTAATGAATTTCATACAATATAAAAGGAAAATAAAATAAAATTAACAAACATTTCAATAAAAATAAATACTTAAAATTTATAAATATTTGCTTGACAACTTGTGCTAATAATTGCTTAATTTATTTCGTATGATTAAAATAAGTTTTTTTATATTTATTGCTCTAAGTTGGTTAACATATTTTGCCTAGGAAAATAATGTCACACCAATCTAGAAAATACAATACTTAAGTGTTCTACACACTCACCCTAATTTTCTTTTCAACGCGTCTTACTAGACTACCCATTCGGGAGGTCCAAATATTTAAAAGATAGGAAATGTATTTATATTTGCGTGGAAAGAGAGAGAGTTTGAAACCATTAAAGGAAAACCTGCCTTAGTAAACCCAATCACGTACAATTCATTTGAACCTCTACCTTTCCGTGAGCTAACCGGTAACCCAGTATATTGTGGAGAAGGACGCTTGAGACAGTATGACCACCGATGATAGAGGGAACGTTGTTAGTCTTGACAGCAAAAAATATAGAATCTTTGTATTTATTTCTTATAAAGGGTCTTTATATCGTGTTCTTAGCCGTCCCCTTGGTATCATGATCAGAGCCCCTGGCTAACAACCTAGTGGTCCAGGTTCAATTCGGGGTACGGGTATTTTCCTGAAAATAGAGATATACTAACGGTCATCAGGGTCTGGTTAGCTAGTCATAAGCTAGGTTAAGAGTCTTTATTGGTTAGACATCTTCATACTCACTATCACCATCACCTCATCTCACCGGGACAAGGAAAGCGTCTCCAAGGAAAGGATGTACGATTAGTACATTCGGGCGTCCCCTAAACTACGCTACATTAGTATTGACCAATCTTTCCACTAGAGGGCTACAAGTGATGTAGCCTATACACGCATATACCGGCTCAGACATTAAAGTTGATACATCAAAATATCCTAAATATGAAACATTTTAGAAAAAAACTTGTTTCAAATTTGTTTTTATTTTTGAGGGCGAAAGAGAAGAGCACAAGTTATTTTTGATTTAATTGACGTCTTCAATATTATTTCAAGGTCAACTTTGGTTTTTAAATGAAAACCTATACTGTTTGTAGAAGCATTTTATTATACACAAAATAACAACTTTTTCCCATTTGACATCAATTTTTTTAAATATATTTATCTTGTATTTGTTTAGAGCAATTTTTACTGAAGAACTTTTTATTAAATCAAATGTGTATCGATGTTATAATAATAATATTTAGCATCGCGTTAGGGTTATACGCTTTAAGTACTAATTACTCTAATGGATTAGGAATTGGGAAGGTTGAATTAGAGGAAGTGAACCAGCATTTGCACATTTAGGAAAAACCACCCCCAGTTCACCCGACCGAGATTCGAACCTCGATCTCCCCGTCCTCAGCAGTCGAACTTCAACACAACAAGCGCGTTAGCTAACTACGCCACCGAGGCGGGTTGTATCGATGTTAATGCTCATCATTTTGAAGATTTATTATAGTAATTTTATAAATAATATTGCATTTAATTAAATAAAGAATAACATAATGTATTAAAAACTCTTGAATAAAAATTGTTATAAAAATAAAAGTTAAAATATCTTCAAAAATTGGTGTTGTGTAAAATTAAGTATAATGTGAAAGTCTTTTTGGTTCAAAATGAAATTCTGTTAAAAAAAATTATAGGATTGCATTAAAAAAAAGTTTACCTTGAAATAGCCATGAAGACGCCAACCAAATCAATAACTAGTGCTGTTCTCTTTTCCCCTAAAAAATAAAAAAACTTTGTTAGAAACAATTTTTTTTAATGTTTGGTTTTCGGGATAGTATGTAGTCTCAACTTAAATGCCTTACCCAATATATATATATATATATATATCGGTGAGGCTCTCTCTCTCTCTCTCTCTCTCTCTATATATATATATATATATATATATATATATATATATATATATCGTGTTGTTAATGTTTTTAGTAAGTAGTTCCCAAAACATGGCCCTCCATCACATAAAACATACACAGTAGAACGATGATAATCCGAATCCCGAGTTTTCGAATCACCAATTAACCAAATCACCACATTAAAAATGTAAGCACCCACCACGGTGGCGTAGTTGGCTAACGTGCTAGTTCCGTGTTGAGCCAGACTGCCGAAGACGGAAAGATTGAGGTTCAAATCTCAGCCGAGTGAACTGGGAGGGGTTTTTCCTAAATGGTTTTCCACTCTCCCTCCACACACATGTGGGTCCACTTCATCTGAATTCAACCTGCCGAATTCATAATATGTTAGCGTAATTAGTACTTAAGCGTACAACCCGAACTGGCAGTAAGACGCGGTGCTAAAAAAACAAAAACAAACTTAAGCTCCCTTATACTCGTGAAGTGTATCAAAATATCAATTTCCGTTACTATCCTATACATTTATTTATGTTTCATGTTTAATTTAATTTAAAAGTTTATATTATAAATATTATTGTGGAAAAATAGTGTTTTCTCGTGTTAAAAACATCTCTTCCTCTTGATCAAACTTTCCGAAATTAAGGTTAGATCCGGATCACCTTTGTCACGATATAATTCGAATAGCTGGCGTTAAAATATATTTTAAAGGCAACTTACCCCATACCCCCCTTTTTATTTCACCCCCGCTCTTCAAATCATAAAAGCTGAAGACTTGTCAAGAACGTCAGCCTGTCAATGATTTCATCTTTCTCTCGCTAGAATTTATGAAAGCCGCTATTATCACGTTTTAATGCTCCCCCCCNNCCCCCTATCCGTCTCTCACTCCTACAATTGACGCACCAAGTGTAAACGTCACATAGTGAGCTGTCATAACGTCTGCCACTGGGTGCTCGTCGTTTACATCCACCGTTACTTGCCAAAGAAAAAAAAAAATTAAAAGATTGAGTAGAGGGGAAAGGAAGGTTTTAGGATCTTCTTCAACAGCGATGAAGACCGCTTGACTCTTAGTCCGTCATCAAATTAGAGCGACGCAAGCAAGGGCGTCTTCTTTCTCTTTCCTTTGGGAGAGAGGCGAGAGTTGGATTTTAAAAGGAATGGTACAGCCCGCCTCGTCTTTGGTCGTTACAAAATTTCCTCGCTATGTAAATGTACCGAATTTACCCCTTACCATTTTTTTCCCTACCATATCACTTCCCTTCCCCTATATTTTCGTTTTATTTCTTCCTTTTTTTTCTCCCCTTTTTTCACCAATTTTTTTTTTCTCTACCCGTCTTTTGTGAGGAAAGAAATAGTGGAAGCGAGAAAAATGAAACGAGGAAGGGAAGAAAAATGGAGTATCTTTTTGCGTCGTGGCCATATTTCAAGTCGAAAACGCTCTCCCTGACATGAGGAGAGATCAGCTAGAAATGTTGGTGGGTTATCTAGAAACACGTTATCTCCAAAATAGTATACTTTTAACACACGCATCGGTGGTCACACAGTCTAACAGGTCACTTCTTGTGTTAGCTTTGGTTGCCCATGGAAAGGAGATCAGGCTTTTAAATCCCGGCTGGGTGTACGTAATAATTGTGGTTTTTCCTTAATTTGTTGTTTCCCAACCTCTCTCTATGTGAATGTGGGTGCATTACCTATAACATTTTATATTTTTCCTCCTTACTTCATTAGCATAGTTAATATATACCTGTAATTAGAACAGGTAAGGCCTACTTAGACGCAATGAATACCTATATAGGCGACCCGGGGTAAGGTGTCAAGACTTCTGTGCTGGGGTCCGGGGTTTAATCCTCGGTCCCGGCACATATTTATCTGATTGCCAAACCCTTCCTTCACCTCTGACTAGACGTGTATTAACCACAACTTGTGAATGTGGGGAATACCAGGCCTCCACCGTGGTTCGGATCCCACGTTAAACTGTAGATCCTCCATTTCATCTCACAATCACCCTACCATTACACATTAGTGTAAGTGCTTACAGCCCGAACGAGTAGTAAGACGCGTTGCTAATAATAATAATAATAATAATAATAATAATAATAATAATAATACCTATATATGAAAATGAATTTGCCTCATTAAAATAAACTCTTTATGTATAGGCCTAAATTCCATATTACTTGTTTTGCTGTTGACCTCGGTGGTTTTGTGGTAAAGTGCTCATATCAAGACCCAGTGATTTTGGGTTTAAGCCCGGCTGAGGTCGATGGATTTTTCTTGAGCGATAAAAAGCCGCAGTACAACTTCCTACTGAGGTGAAGTAAAGCCGTCAGTTCCATGTTATTTGTGGCATGTAGAAGATGCCTGGAAGGTAGGTATGCGAAAATACTTTTCCGTGGAAAATTAGTAGGTCCTTCCGCATTCGTTCATCATGTCCTGATATAATCAGTCGGTTCAGAAAGTGCACGTTAAATACTTCAAATAAATAATAAAAAAACTTTGTTTTGTTTAAATATGTAAAGGCCATTAGAGTAACACATCTGGTGATATTACGCATTTTCAACAAGATTGTTTAGAAAATGAATTTAATTTATTTTAAATAGGTTAATTGTGTGCTAAACAGTATTAATTTTAATTTCATCATATTCACACAAGTTGAAAAGGAATGAGTAAAGTTGAAGAAAGCTGAAAATAATTTTGAAACAAAATCACCCTTAATAAGTTACACCCGGCTAGAATTAATATCACGACCTTTCTGTCAACGGCAATCCAACCCATACAAAGTTAACGCCTTAGCCTGCGTGCCCACCAATTATGTTAAAAATGAATTGATATTTAAATACAAATAATCATAGATAGCTTAGCAAAAATAATAATCCATTTTCAGACCTAACTATTTCTCTTTTTTATGCTGGCTTATTTTAAATGTTTGTTATTAAATCAAATAAAAGCTATTTTTAATATGAGTCCCTTTTTAGACATTGATTGATAAATTTGGTTAAAATCGGTATCAAAATATGAATTTGTAAAACATTATTTTAACCTGATGGAAAATTATCCTCATCGGTGGATAGCCAGACAAAGGAGTCAGTCTTGTTTAGTCTTGGTACGAGATAGGTGTAGATATTTATGTTTTTCTTGCAATATTTATTTCTACGTATATAAATGCGGATACATTTAGTATAAAATCACTTTCATTATCCTTGTCTCATCAGTGTAAATACGGGGACAGACCGGATAGCATCACACCAAGGTGTAGAATTTTCCGAAATAAGTGACGTTTTTAATAATTCTTAGATACGCTAATTCAGACTTTAAATTACTTTTGGAGTTAAGTCTTTTCGCTCTTATTTCGCCAGAAATATGCGAGGGATCTTCTGTTTGCGCGCCCATTTACATGGATATTTACGAGGACAACGAACCACTAAAATAACTCACGTTCGTGTCGGTAAAATATGACATAAGTATGTAGCCTTCCCGTAGATCCTTCATGTCATGTGAGTTATTTATTTAATAAGTCACTTTATGAGCCCTAAATGTTCGGTTGGTTGAAGGCGTACTTTTTCTTCTTCTTATTATTATTTTCATTTCGGGTTTTTGGCCAGAAAGAGAATTTCTTTACTCATTAAAAAAACAGTTTTTGTTTTACAAAAGTATTTTAATTAATCAAGTCCGGAATAGTGCTATGATGTGATGATTTGTAAAAAGAATTCATAAATAAATACTTATAAATACTATGGTTTAGATACACCTGTTATTTATAGAAGTCCTAATATATTTAGTCCAGAGTTATGGTGAGATAAAAGGTATTGCAAATAAGGCAAGTAGTTATGCAATTTTTATAGCAATTTTTTTAAATAAATAAAATATTTCTTTATCAGATACGTTTATTTTAATTTTATACAAAGAGTCATCACAGAGGTTCTTGAATATCTGTCATAATTATTGATATTATATTTGGAAGAAGGTACAAGAAAGGTGGACATAAAAAAAAGGGGGGGAACACACATAATATGGATTTTGTAGTGAAACAAAGAACACAGATCACACTTTACATTGCTGCCACTGGACAAATATATAATGGCTGCCTCTTGAAGAAAATCAATTGTTACCACCCAATCCTCCGATCTAGGTTTCATTATATCGGAACTCATTAGGATGGAGTGTGAAACGCGTAACGAAACTTCCTAAAAGAGGAAACCTAAAACAAAAGAAGGTAGAAAAAAATGGTAAAAAAATAGGACACTTAGATAGGAACATGTAAAAGGAAGATAGTCATAAGCATAGTAAATTGATGAAACATTTTTTTTAATTATGATAAAACAAATGTGTCCAAATTCAGCATCGCACATGACAAATATTCAAGAGATTATGAAATTAATATATTTAAAAAAAATTGCTAAACGTATCAAAAGAAACAATACTTTATTTCTTGTGGCCCCCTCCTCCAAAAATGGTTATAAAAATCGCAAAACAACTGGCTCTAACTCACATTCATTTACTTCCCAACATAAATAGTCCTAATTTTGAGAAAAAACCCACACCCAAACTTAAAACAAAGTATTATTTTTGATACAACAAGTTAATCTATTGTTGTTGTTGTTAACAATTGCTGTTTTGATCATCAAATGCATGTGTTGCAACGTTTAGGAAATCCATCGGAAGGATTTGCGGTATAAAATGAATAATTTATCGGTACTGTGTAATATGTAAAGTGTGACAGCATAATGAAACGAATATTAGTGGCAGTCATGATTTGAAACATGACTCCGCTGATCGTGTCATCATGAATAAAAGGGATTGGGATGAGTCCCCCTCTACCTCTCGACCGTCTCTCATTTCCCCTCCTTCTGGTGTGAAACCATCCCTCGATAAATTCGCACTACAACACACCCGAAAAAAGATTAAAAACCATGCCTTTCACTGATTCGTGTTACCTGAAATAATCGTGACTAACAGTAATCTCGACTCATCATAATCGTAACTCGATAATCGAGAGCGATTTCAGACCCACCTTGGTGGCGTAGTTGGCTAACGTTCTAATTTCGTGTTGAGCTTGACCACCGAGGACGGGGAGATCAAGGTTCGAATCTCGGTCGGGTGAACTGGGGAATTTTTTTCCTAAATGGTTTTCCACTCTCACTCCACGCAAATGCGGGTTAACTTCCTTTAAATCCAATCTTCCCAATTCCTAATGCATTAGTGTGATTAGTACTTCAGCGTATAACCCGAACGGGTAGTAAGGCGCGGTACTAAATAATAAATAAATGAGCGATTTCAAGTAAAAACTTTTTGATAATATCACTAAGAACATCAATTGCTAATTCGATACAACTATCCGAAATACTAGAAAATGTTTTAAAATATTTAAACCTGCTTCGATGACCGCATGGTCTAAGGCATCACTATTGCAATAGACTAGGTGTTCCTAAAATGGGTTTCCACTTTCACTATACGCAAATGTGGGTACACTTCCTCTAAATTCAACCATCCTCATCCCTAACTCACTATTGTAATTAATACATACGCGTATAACCTGAATGGGTAGTAATACGTGGTGCTAAAAAAATAGCAATATTTTATTAAACGTGTTCAAGCGAATTTTGAATCTGCCTTTTCATTAAAAAACATTATTTGTACTTTATTTTTTAACAAACAAGGGAAGGTTACATGGGGGAAAAGAAGGATAGTACAGTTTTAACTCTGTTAGACAGTCATGTAAGCTATATTTCACTTTAGATTATGATTAAAAGAGGTATCTGTAATATTTAAAATAATAATTTTTTGTAAGGGACAAGCTTAATGAGAATATTAAATATGAAAAAAGGTGGAACAAATGCAAATGGAAATTGAGTCAT
>CABFOW010003908.1:0-64967 GCA_902141385.1 Timema californicum
ACTGGACCTAATTTTATAAGACCTAAAGGCATAGCTCCTAAACTTTAGGTCTTGTGAAATTAGGTCCAGTGCATGTCATCCGAAAAAACATACTTTTTGTTTTTATTTGTGATCCACGTCTCACTATTCGTCCATGCTATCCACATATTTAGGTATATGTAATAGGGAAGAGGAAGTTATAAGCTAAAGGAGGTGTTAGATTAATATGTTACCTACCGCCTAAGGTTGCGGTCACTTTGGATACACGCTTGCGCAATTAAACTGTATGCGCGAGTGTGCGCAAGCTTGCATGAAGAAACAAAATTCGAGAAAATCCATCTAAACCCAGGGTGGCAAGCCCGAGTTGGTCACACTGAGTGCGAACGGGATGCACAAGCTTGTACAAGCTTGTGCACGTGCAACTGAGGATCAAATTAATTTGTTTCTTCATGCACGCTTGCTGTATTGACTTGAGAGTTATTTTATTTCCCTTGTAGTTTCAAGAGGTGTTAGCTTTGTCCTTGTGTGTTTGTGTTTGTGTTTACGATGGAGATAATTTAATAGCATGCGTTGAAGCAAGAAAGACCATCTGGGATGACTCCTCTAAAAACCATAGCAACAGAGACAATATAAATAAATTGTGGGTGGAAATAGGAACCATCATGGCTATTCCAAGTAAGTAATTATAATTTTGAAAAGGGGTGAAAAACCTTTATTTCAACTTAATTATTGTTTTAACTATCACAATAATTATCGAAAAATTATATAATTACCTATTGAATAGTTATACTTAATTATTAGTAGTTAGCTTATGAGAGATTGAACATTGTTTACCCTCCCTAACGGTTTAGAGAAGGTAACACACACATAAAGAAAGACATACAAATAATACAGAGTTTTATTAAAGATACATATAAAAGTACAATATGTGACATTAAGGATCGTCCATTTAGTTTACGTTGTCTTCTGTAATAAATATAATGTGGATGTAGAGTGTAGTATCACAACAAATAAATAAAGAATCCCATAATAAACAGAAAAATAAACCTCCAGTATAATTAGCCCTGTGAGTACAGACAAATGAGCTAATAGGGGTTAAATAAAGCAAATTACGGTTTGGGATCAATATCCAGGATCATAAAGGCTTCTGAGAAGACAATCCCTACAACTCGCCCACTGCAACAAAGTAAACAGTGGAGGGTCAATAATTATAAACATTTAGAGAAATCCCTTGAACTGACCTCAAGAAAGAGTTCGCTCGATTTAATGTCTGTACCCCAAAGAACATGACCACCTACCCATCAACTTGTGATCACTCGGGTTCTTAAGAAGCCTAGCTACTTAGGCATTTAGCAATTAGTCAATTAAACAATCAATGGCAACTAATAGTGAGTTAACATCATAGTCACAATGGGGAGGAGCTAACCTAGTCCCTCTTAAACGGGGATAATTAGCCACAGTTAGGGCAAAATAGCTATAGCCTAGATTTAAAGTGGCCATACTCACGAACAAAACTTGTCTACGAGGTATACCTAACTAGTCCAAGTATGAGTGTACGACATAAGGAGGCCGTCCACACGGCTTAAAATAAACTTGCAATAACGATATAATGGCTTCCCGAGGGCAGAGACAATAATAGGTAGTAAAATACAGGATCCCATAATAGCCCAATACAAGATACCTAGTAAATGCCAAGATACCTAATTAGGTCATCAAAACACATCTATCACTCCTCACTAGTGACTCAGGACGTTCCCTTCTTGGCTATTATAATAACTTTACCTAGCAACGCTAATTAGCCACATAGCCATAGTGATGGCTGTATATAAACATAATTCTAACATAACTCAAACTTATGCGGATAAGCCTCTTATCATAATAAACAACATAAGTAGTACATATCGGCAAGAAACTATATCTGCTCATTGAGCTCTCATGCCCCAGTTGACTCTTGTGGCACCTCTTGTAATATCAGCCTAATTATTTCAGTACTTATATACATCAATTTACCAGGGGATTGACTTAGAAAGAAACGAGAACTTCATGACTCCCAAATAAGTAGAGCCGATGCTTAATTATCTTATTACTCGTCGCTATACTTTTAGAATTACATAGCAACAGATAAAAAAAATTGTGAGAAACAGTAAAAACCGTACGTTGACGGGAAGTAGCCAGTCCGGCTAGAAAACTGTCCGTGCGAAACCCAACTCAAACGTAGAAATCAGCTGTGACAGCGCAGAGTTATTGTAGCCCCAGTGGTAGAGCAGGCGGAGCACTTCTAGTGCACCAGCGACAGACTATGGTGGTGTTGGTGATCCAGGTGAGGTGGGAAGCTACCTACGGGTAGTCCCTGCGTTGACTCCACCGTACTTCATTCCGGCCGGGGCCTACTCAGATTAACTGCTACAGTAGAGAAGGTACAGTTAGAGACCCGATCAGTCGTAAATTATTACACGTTATGTCTCATATTCTGCTCGAGTGGTATATTAAATCAACTTCAAGACTGAGAAGGAAAAAGGAAGGAAAGAACAGGTGTCAGCCAACATGTCTTACAGCAACAGTGCAGTGATAGCGGTCATCAAGGGGAGCGAGTAGGGGGGAAGCGCATGCGCAGTGAGAGAAGAGTAAAAAGAGGCAATACGAAACGAGTGAAGCCCCAACATTACAATTTCTTGATATGTTTGATTATTGCATTTGAACAAACATTCACAATATCCTTTCAACCAATCCTAACTTCAAAGTGAGAGTCAAAGGTGAGAGTCAGGCACACTAACCTTTCAATCAACCCTAAACTCAAAGTGAGAGTCAGAGGCAAGAGTCAGGCACACTATCCTTTAACCAGACCTACCTTCAAAGTGAGAGTCAGAGGTGAGAGTCAGTCACATTATCCCAGCAAAACGTGATGTAATTGACACGCAGCGTATTTGTAATGCGATGTAATTGTATAAATACGCCCCTTCATTCCTATTGGTTGTACGTCAGAGTATAGTTAGCTGTGTGTAGAGAGGTGGGGGGAACGTGACGTGATGGACCTGCAATGTATTTGTACCAAAAACGCGATGTAAATGGACATGCGACGTAATGGTGGTCCCTCGGAGGAGGCATAGGACAGGGTGCATTGACGGTATGAGTTCACTGACAAAAGGAATGGATTCGTCTTAAGATAGAAGGCCAATGAATAATATTAATAATAAAAATAGTTATAATATGAATAACAACCACACCCGAGCTTTTCAGCTGTTGCCTTATTCAGGACCTGCTATTCAGAAACGAATAACCAGCTGAGAATGATTAGTATGATTTAAACTTTTGAAATGTGCTAAACATTTCTGATCTCTTCTCCTCGCAATGTGAAGGTGAAACAGATGAAGTAAAACCGATGGAATGAGGGTGTAAGAAAATTAGACATTTATTAGTGAATTATCCTATGGTTAGTGAATAATATGTGAATGAGTGATAGCGTTTTGTCTCGGATAGGTATACATTTTTTTGTGATATTGAAAGGTGTGTCTCAGGTGTGACAGTGATTTGTGTTTGTCGTTGTTAGGTCAAGTTTGGGTAGGGAAAGAAGGTTGCTAGGACTTATTTCCTTAGGAGTTTGTCTTGAGGTTATACTCTGTCTATTCGCTGTTTGGGGCTGACACCAGCGCCTGTATTATCCTCTGATTGGTAAAAACAACAAGATCGGTTATCCCAGGTTATAATGAGAGGGATTGTCTGGAAGTTTGGGCCCAGGAAGAACCTTTTCGCGGGTAAGAGGAGCTGGCTGGGTCTCACACGAGACAAAACACCAAAGAAATTCGACTGTGTGTGGCAAGAGCTGAGCCAATTACTTGGATCGTCAGTGGATCAGATTGGATGGTTTGGTTCGTTGAGCAATAAGAAATATCGGGCTCACGGTTGTTTTTAGTACTGCATCGTACTACCCGTCCAGATTATACAACTTATGTACCAATCATGCTTATGTGCTTGGGACGAAGAGGGATAAATTTCAGGAAGTGCATCCGCACTTTAGGGGAGAGTGAGGGGGAGAAATATTCAAGAAAAATCATCCTCAGTACATTGAAATTCTAACTACGATCTCCCCGTCATAGGAAATCAAGTCTGTCAACAAAGTAACGACTTGTCTTAGACCATGCAGCCACTGAAGTGGGCAGTTTAGTTTTCAAGTCTCAGGCGGTTAAATGTGTACATCTAAAGTAATCCTTTAATACGATAAAGAATAAATGGTACGGAACTACGCACGGACTTTCTCGCTCTATTGTTTGAAAATGGAGATATTTACTCAAAACAGAGTTAAACTGTGAAAATGTGAAACTAAATAATATTCACTAGCAAACCCAAACATAAATTGCGATATACTTATGTAAAACTTTTTTTTTAGTCCTGGTCTTAAATATTATAATTTTATTTTTAAAGAATTAATGTCCTCATTTGTATGTTTGAACCGAAAAAAAAAATTAATGTTGTGTCCCCAAGGGTCAACCCTTCGTATTAAATTTTCAACTTACGGTTAAAGTTTTCGTCATTTTATTAGGTATTGCAAATTTTCATGTCATCGCATTGCTATTAAATTCCTCGTTTATTAATTTTGACCCATATAAAATGTAAATATTGACTATTGAGTATAAAATGGATATAGATCATTGTTGTGCAAACATTTTTCCTAAGATTTTTAAGGAAAAACAATATAAGCTTTTAGAGACTTCCTTAAATTTAATTACTCTATGGCATTGGAGAATGATTGCGTTAAAACTTGTAGTATCTCTCAACAATATCTCACAAAATTGTATTAATATATTTATCAATATCTCAGAAACTGTTGGATTTATAAACATATATTTCATATAAAAGTTTAAAATTTTTAAAAGTACAGCAATTTTGCAACGATAAGTTATTTAGTATCTCAAATAGTTGCTGAGATACGGAAGATTATGTTTCTGTAAACTACCCTAAAATTCATTTTCATAGTAAAATGAAAATAGCAAGTTTATTTATAATCTTAATCAACATCTAGATACGAATTTTAATCAAAATAGTTTAGAGTCAAATTTGAGAAAATAGATTTTTTTCTCTTTTCACCGTTTCTTAAACTACTCTTAATTTTGAGTTTAAACAGACACACAGATATACGGCATTGCAAAGACCTCTCTTTATGGTTCAGGGGTCAAGAGACGTCTCCATCCATCAACATTTCAGGTTAGATTTTCTTTTGCGGCCGCAATACTTTTACCTTTTGTGTTCGTAAAGTTAAATATATATATATTTATATTAACGTATAGCTTGAAAGTTATTGGTTTTATCATAATATGCTTTTCATAAAATATTTGTATTATAAAGAGACCTACATATTTGTAGCGATAAATAATTTCATATCTCACATAATTTAGGAGATATTATAAAAAAAGATAATTTACGCCCTTAAAGCCATTTTGATGGGATATTAAGAAAAGGCAGTTTATTTGTAATATTTATAAATTTTTAAAAGTGAAATTTAATCAAAATCGTTAAAGCCTATTTTGAGAAAATTGACTTTTTCTCTTTTTGCCCGTCAGTAAACTACCCTCAATTCTAGGGTTAGATATCCAATTCCAAACACCCTCGGGGCAACCATATAAAAAAAAACCTAGAATGAAAGTTTTAGCCCGATTGGTAAAATAGTTTAGGCTCTAGTTGGATGTACAGACAGACAGACGGAAAATTTAAAAAAATACTTTTTAGACTCGGGGGGTCATGAAACGTCAAGATTCATCAAAATCTTGAGTTTGATTTTTTTACGATCACCATCTGTAAGATAGCGAGAAAGTAACAAGTATTTTCTACATTTGATGGAAGATTATTGACGGCATTGGATTAAAATTGTGAGAAATAATGTGACCTCTCTTAACCCACAGATTAACTACTATCACACAGCTTACAAACTAACAAACTATAATAATAGTTAGGCCTATTTTAACACTTATACCTATATATTTAGATAAAAGAAATAACCTATTTATATAATCAATATATTTCAAGTGTGTGAAAATACTTAAAAACTTAGATTTCTTTTCGAATATTGGCTGACTTCGGCTTCATTTCTAAAAATAATCTCGGTTTCAACAATTTACGAAGTATCAACAGTAAAAGTGTTGACAAGATTTGTGTATGTTCCAGTATTGTTTATAATGTCCTGTTGTTATGTACTCTCATTTACTCTGAAAGGGTAACAAGCAGTCTTACTTTGATGAATTACACTATGGATTGGTTATAACTTAACTTACTTTTTAAGTACACAATATGGCAATAAACAGGGTAAGTTAACTTAATATCGTTCATGGTAAATAAAAAAGGTTTAAACGTATACAAAAATGTGATTGGCAATACAATATAATAGTAGCGTATTCCCCTATTTCAATTTTCAAAAAGTTTTAGTCGCCACTCTCGCAATAGATTGGACTTCCAAAGACGGAAATATTGGTGTCCAAATACAGGTCGAGTGTATTGAGGTGTTTTTTTTCTAAGTAGTTTTCTACTATCTCCATACAACTGCAGGTTCATTTTCTCTAAATGCAGTCTTTATCTTCCAAAACATTTTAAAATAATTAGTAAATGTTCGTATATTATGACACAGTAGCTACTAAACAAATTTTTATCAAGTATTTAGTTTTGGAAGAAATCTTTACCCTTTGGTAAATAATGTTAAAATTTATATATAATTATTATACATGTAAAGTATATTTATTTTCAATATAAAACAGGCTTCATAAAATATTCTTAGTTTTTACCTCACTTCTAATAGAAAAATTGGGATTTGCGACACTTCTAATAAATATAACCTTCTTCAGCAACACCAAGAATTTGACTCCTCCAGACTGAGGGCTGAGACCACATGCTATGTTACCCTCCACTGGTACAGATGACGATCTTAGAGAGCTTATCTCTCGCTATAGTATCCCCATTATCTCCCCTTCGTGCTAAAGTGCCACCACATAAGAAGAGGATGGAAACCTTATCCATATATGGAGAGGTGTGACGTCTGTAGCAGGCTTGAGTGGGACTGCACTTGATGTGGGTTCTAAAACGAGCAACGGACTCTTGTGTCGTTGACACTACTTGACGGAACTTACAAAAGTTGAGTTTCAAAACTATCGTTTAAAGTCATATCTTGCTTCAAAACAATTACGAGCTTTCCTCAAGACAAATACTTGAAAATTACTTTTTTTACTATCAATTGGAAACACCCTTTAAATCGATCTATTTATTTGAGGTATTAATATAGCACTTTCACTTTTTTATCACTTTCTCATTTATCCTCATGAAGCTAAGTGTGATCCCATTTCTGACCCACTGCTTCACAGATGAATTTTGAAAGTGCTAGGGATCAAACCCAGGACCTCTGGATCTGTATCCAGTAACTCTGACCCCTAGACTACAGAGGCAGTTTGTAATTTGCACTTTCATCAATTTCAAGAGGCATACGGAGTAAACTTCAAGCTCATCTGATCTGGTGTCCCGATAATAAGGTTGTAAAGAGTTCAAATTCCAGCTGGCTGTACTGAGGATGGTATTTCCTAAATAGTTTCCCGTTGTCTCTTTACGAGAATGCGAGTATATTTAATCTAAATTATATATTTATAACCCATACCTTATTATTGTAAATAAAGGGGGATATCCTGGACGATAGTAAAATTTGATTAGAAGTAAATAGTGATAAATATTTGTACCAAGCTCTTATATTTTAAATACCAGTAAACAACCTTCAAAACCCTTAAATAATCCTATAATGAGAATTTCACATTTAAAAACCAATTGTCATTGTTCATGTATTTCCTTTCTAAAACCAGTAATGAAAAAAGTATTGAAACAAAGTAAAAAAATCGAATATGGTAAATGTGTTTTCCGTTTGCATAAGAAATTTCTTTTTAAGAAATTTGCATTTCTAGTAGTTTTTTTTTGTTTGTCTACGTTGTATGAGATAAAAAAACAGTAGACCATCGAAGATACAAGATGTAGATCTAGGGTATTTGTTATCCACTACGATTCTCTTCATTTAAAATGTACATTTTTACAACGAAGCTTGAGGACAGATAAATAAATAGTAGATTTTAGATTTTTTCCAATAGTTCTGAAGATATAAAAACATATGGTAATAACAAAATGTTAAAACATGTCAAATTGTTTATTGGTTTGTTAGTCACACACTTTGAAAAAAGGCACTTCTCTTTTAAATTTTTTAAAAACTATACTAAAATGTGATTGTGCAAGGTGTGAACGTAACAGATTTTTAGCAGATGTATACAAAATATTATTACACCCCACACTTTGTGTGACCTTATCAAAACCTTTGGTTACATCAAAAGGGCGCTATGGGGTCTCAAAATTCTTCTCTGTTGACTGTAAACCTCCGATTCGTATCTCTTGAGGTGCGTAACTAAATGATTATATGCCTATAGTGTTAATAATCTTATATATTGTATAATGTGAAAATTAGGATGGTAAAAAGCAATTATTAGTAATTTAATATTTTATATATTTTGAGTAGTGTTTTATTTGAAATAAACTTTAGGAATGAAATATTATTGACTTAAAAAGTATTTTCTGATATAGCTTAAGTTATAAATATCATATAACAATGCTACATACATACATACATGCATACATACATGCATACATACATACATACATACATACATACATACATACATACATACATACATACATACATACATACATACGTACATACATACATACATACATACATACATACATACATACATACATATATACATATATACATACATACATACATACATACATACATACATACATACATAGATACATACATACATAATCACTCCATTCCCTTGAGAAGTAGGCAAGAAATTGTATAAAGGTCAATAGCTCAAAAAACAACTCCTTATTTAATCCATCCTCACTAACTATATCCACTCATCCCTTTCCTTACATACTTCCTTCGCTTCAACAACATCGATACACCAAGTCGAGGATGTTGTTTATTTTAAAATATCTTAATATTTCTCTTTTTCACACAATTGTCTACAACTCGTCTTATATCGCCTACCTCTTCCTTTTGACCTACACACTTTTCTATCATATAATTTCTTCGTCACACCATCCACATTCATCCTATCAACATGCTCAAACCAGCGTAAGACGCTTCTTTCACATTCACCTATTGACACCCTTTTCAAACCGCATTCCTTCAGAACCTATTCATTAGTAACTCTGTTCAAATCACACTAGTGATAGTAATATAAATACAAATATATTAATATTTGGAGTTTAATATTAAATTAAGTAATGATAATATTTTATCATCACACCTCTTATAGATCAACTTATCTAGACCTTACACAACATCCATCCCCCAAAGCCGTTAATTCCTCACTGTGAAAGAGTACCCACGTTTCAACAATTATAAATCGATCAGCAAAGTCAAGAATTTAGCCTGGGACCATTTTATGAGTAGTCAACTACGCTACCGACTGAGCTAATACGATGTAATTTAGCCGAGAGTGTAAGGAACATAATTTATGGGTATAATTTTACAGTTTTTATATCAAAACACTCTTTAGGCCAAAATAAATAAAATATTTCTTCAGTAGAAACATAGAGTTTAATTTTCTTCAACAGTTGTTGAATATCTGTCAATGGGGTCATGAAATTTAATGACAACTTTTTCTCCTTTTTTAAAAAAAAGTTTCATATGTAACGCCATGTTCATGAACCGTTGAAATCATAATCTGAATAAAATTAACAATACGTTTTTTATTTTGGTAAAAAGAAAAAAAACTCTCTAAAAACTGAAAAAACCGCCTTTAACTCGCATTCCTTACCCTCCCACATTAAAACATATATTTCATGTTAGTATACAACAGGTGTATGCTTATTCTTACTAGGAACCCCAGCTTATGTTTCTATGATCTATGAATGTTCCCCGTTTCACATTTTAAGGTTAAAATAGCAACCGCCGTCGCTTTCTTGGGGAAATATCTGACTATGTCAGCAAAACAGGTCCTTGAGGCAGGGGAAGGGGAGAGAGAGAGAGAGAGAGAGAGAGAGAGAGAGATAAATGCTTGGTCGCTCGGGCCACAGATGGAAGCACTGTCGGGACAAGAATAAATGTGGTCCTACGTCAGGACAGGCGCGGAGAAAATGGAACCTCACCAGTTTCCAATAAAGTTTTGTCTGTCGACTTACATATACATATATATGTATATACATAAAAATGTAATAAAATACGTATGACATATCATCTTCTTATATACTTTCATTCTGAATAAAATGAAGAGTAACGATCCAAATAGATGGAGACGGAGAATATTCCATTTACTTTTTTATTGCACTTCAAACTTGTTCAAGACTATATTTATGTTAATTATGGAATCTACTACATTCAAAAATAAATTTAAATAATATATCCATAACAGAAAGTAGCTCTTGATTTAAGGCGGCTGCCTTGGACTGCGAAAAAGTATCATTCACTTTTAAGCCACGCGGCTTAAAATACAACTAACTCTGTCGTTTTATAAACCTACTTCACTATTCTGTTCAAGCTTATACTCCCTTTCACTCTTAACCTACCACCACTCTTTATTACGTCAATAAGAAGGAGGGTAAAGAAAACTATGACACTTCTTATCTCAGGGTAAAGAAGAAAGCTCGTTCTTAGTTTTCAAATATCTTAAAATTATACATTGTGAGCCTATAAAAAAACTTATTTTTTCACCAAGCCTAGTCACATAACTCAGTAAATATATAAAAAAAATGATTGGATATTTATCTATTGTATCATTTTCACACATTTCCTTCTATTAATAAAACTCAAACCATAGGGTCGTTAAGGAAAAAGAGCCCAGTTGGTATCATTCACCTTTATGCTGCTGTGAGCCATATTTTGAAATAACGCATCGTAGGATTTAATATTGCGTTTGAGCTTAAAGAATGTGCGACAGTTTCTCGCTTACTGAGGCGGCTCCCTTACCAGTTCAAACAGGTTAACTAAAGGATAACACAAGCTCCTAGATTTTGTTGTGCGCTCCATCCAGACTAATAATAAACATACGTGAATATGATAAAGATGTGTAAGATAAGCTAAAATTAAATTCACCTCATCATATTAGCGGAAGAGTGAAAATTATACTGAGTTAAAGAATACCACCTCAATGGACTCATTTGGATCCGAGCCTTGATCTATCGCCAACAAACTTGATCTAACCAGAATATTGCCTTTTTCCCGTGTATTCTGATGCTAATAGATGTATATTCTTTAATTTAAAAAAAATATGTTAAGTTTAAAGAAAAGTGTATTTATTAGGATAGGATGCAATTGGTTAACAGAAAGAGACCGATAGATAAGGGCAATAGTGCTTCGGAACATTTTTGAAAAAACAAGATTTTTCTCATTAAAATTAATTCTAA
The DNA here is from genome assembly GCA_902141385.1 of Timema californicum. NCBI lineage: Eukaryota > Metazoa > Arthropoda > Insecta > Phasmatodea > Timematidae > Timema > Timema californicum. The sequence continues at coordinate 11,404 of CABFOW010003908.1, forward strand.
TATTGCTTCGATTTGAATTATTTTTCAAACCTGTTTTAACCGATGAAATTAGATATATAAAATTTTCTAAACCAATTAACTACATGTGTTTGATTTTTTTAATTTGACTTAATAACGTGCTATAGAGGAACTTGTAAATATTTCTCTACGATCGACTGAATATTTTTTAAATTACTAAATATATACTACTAAACATAAAAATGACATTTTTATTTAGCCGTATGCTTTTATTTGCTTACTGTATATCTTGACGTGCTAAGGTTTTAAATGACTTTCAAATTAATGGTGGATTAGTTATGAACAGTTATATGTTTGATTTTGGCCTTTAGGAGGTCGTGTTTTTACAAATAGCTTGAGGCAAATCTCAAAGTGTTCATAGTTTTAAAACATCGCTTTATATAAGATATTTTTGCGTGGATATACCATACATGATTTTCTCGACTACAACAGAATGCAGCGATCATTTTAACTAACATTTTACTCGCCTTGATGGCGTAGTTGGCTAACGTACTAGTCGTGTTGAGCTAGACTGCTGAGGACGGGGCCATCATGGTTCGAATCTCGGTCGGGTGAACTGGGGGTGGTTTTTTCTAATTGGTTTTCCACTCTCCCTCCATGCAAATGCGGGTTCCCTTCCTCTAATTAAACCTTCCCAATTCCCACTAAAATAGCGTGATTAGTACTTAAAACGTATAACCTGAACGGGTAGTAAGACGCGGTGCTAAATAATAATAATAAAAACTTACATTTTATCTCATTTTAAGACCCACGGTTACTAGACTAGATGATAGGTGTCACGCGCAGTTCTAATTCAGTGATGACGTAGTCTGGACACCACCAGCTGACCTGGCACGTTAGCAGTACTCTAGCCGAGCATTGACATATTACAGATTATCTAAGAATACACTTATGACTCTTTAATTGCTCATTTATGTATTTTAACTGTATCGAATACAATTGTTAAATTGCACCTGATTACGGAATTATAATATTGCATTTTAGCTTTATTCAGCAGAACACATAATGTTTGGAAAATATTACAAATATCATTTTACAGGCAATATTTCAGTGTTATATTTATGAAACAGTATAATATTATAAAAGCTATAGAATTCATGTTATTTACTTAGTCATATTATTGTTACATAGTCATAGGACTACTTTATAAAATCCTAATACTGTATTTAAATAGTATAAATTAATATAAAACAATTCCGTCGCGAATAAAACCGATATTTTTGTACAATCGCAGTTTTAGGTTTGTTTATTGATATCACCCTGGAAAAAAGTGTATTTATTTATTCTTAAAATACATGATGAAATGGTAATAAGGAAGCAAATACACAATGCTTGTAGAATTCAATGTGAATTATTATTTAGGATAAATATAAAAAATATTTTATAAAGTGATAAAGAACTTTAATGTTTAATAAAGAGGCTAATTGAAATTGAAATTGTCAATTTAACATTACTTAACAGTTATATTAAATAACCAATGTTGAATATAAACTATTATATAGAAAGAGATTTTAAATAGAATAAGTTTAAAAATGTCATTGAACAACATATAAATTAACAAACATTAAAAAACTTTTAAAAAACACATTAAAATGTGAGTCATTAGACAAGTGAACATATAATTTTTCAAATTTAACTTATTCTTTTCACTGCTTCAATTGTATAATTACAAATATCATCCTAATAATGAACAATCTTTTGATATAGTCTGTTAATCTATAATCTTAATGTAATATATGTTCACTTGTCTAATGACTCACATTTTAATATGTTTTTTTTAAAGTTTTTTAATGTTTGTTAATTTATATGTTGTTCAAAGACATTTTTAAACTTATTCTATTTAATGTATCTTTCTATATAATAATTTATATTCAACATTGGTTATTTAATATAACTGTTAAGTAATGTTAAATTGACAATTTCCATTTCAATTAGCCTCTTTATTAAACATTAAAGTTATTTATCACTTTATAAAATCTTTTTTATATTTATCCTAAATAATAATTCACATTGAATTCTACAAGCCTTGTGTATTTATTTAATTTTTAAACTCATAGGCCAAGCTAATGGATATTACTCACACAATCATGTGACTTTTTCACCTCTCAAGAGATCTTCTATGATCATAAACTACCCTAATGATCGGTCTCCCCTTGACCTAAATGTCTATGTGAGTGTGTTTCGAGTTCATCATCTATAAGCTTAGTTTCATTAAAATGCAGTAATCAATCATATCAAGAAATTGTAATGTTGGGGCTTCAATCGTTTCGTATTGCCTCTTTCTCTCTGCTCTCACTGCGCATGCTCTTACCCCTCTTGATAACCACTCTGACCTGCACTGTTGCTGTAAGACATGTTGGCTGACACCTGTTCTCCCCTTCCTTTTTCCTTCTCAGTCTTGAAGTTATTTAATATATAACTTGAGCAGAATAAGAGACAGAACTTGTAATAATTTACGACTGATCGGGTCTCTAAAAGTACTTTCTCTACTATAGCAGCAAACCGCCTTGGTGGCATAGTTGGCTAATGCGCTAGTCGTGTTGAGCTCGACTGCTGAGGATGGAGAGATCAAGGTTTGAATCTCGGTCGGGTGAACTTGGGGGGGATTCCACTCTCCCTCCACGCAAATGCGGGTTCATTTCCTCTAATTTAACCTTCCCAATTCTTAATCTATTAGCGTAATTAGTACTTAACGCATATAACCCAAACGGGTAGTAAGACGCGGTGATAATATTATTATTATTATTTTTTCTACTGTAGCAGTTAATCTGAGTAGGCACCGGCTGGAATGAAGTCCGGTAGAGTCAACGCAGGGAATACCCGTAGATAGCTTCCCACCTCACCTGGATCACCAACACCACCATAGTCTGTCGCTGGTGCACTAGAAGTGCTCCATCTGCTCTACCACTGGGGCTACAAAAACGCTGCGCTGTCACAGCTGATTTCTACGTTTTAGTTGGGTTTTGCACGCACTGTTTTCTAGCCGGACTGGCTACTTCCCGTCAACGTACGGTTTGTGCTGTTGCTCGCCAAATTGTGTATCTTTTGCTATGTAATTCTAAAAGTATAGCGATGAGTAATGGGAAGGTTAAGCATCGGCTCAACTTATTTGGGAGTAATGAAGAGCTCATTTCTTTCTAAGTCAATCCCCTGGTAATTTGGTGTATATAAGTACTGAACTAACTAGGTTGATATTGTAATAGTTGTCTCAAGAGTCAACTAGGGAATGAGAGCTCAATGAGAAGATATAGTTTCTTGCCGATATGTACTACTTGTGTTGTTTATTGTGATAAGCGGATTACCCTCAAGAGTTTAAGTTATGTTAAAATTATATTTATATACAACCATCATTATAGCTATGTGGCTAATTAGCGTTAGATTCGTTGCCAGGCAATGTTGTTAGAATAGCCAAGAAGGGAACGTCTTAAGTCACTAGTGGGGAGTGCTAGATGTATTTTGATAACCTAATAGGCTCTCTTGGCCTTTGATAAGTATCTTGTATTGTGTTATTATGGGATCCTGTATTTTACTATTTATTATAGGCTCTGCCCTCGGGAAGTCTTTATATTGTTATTACAAGTTTATTTGAAGCTGTGTAGACGGCCTCCTTATGTCATACACTCATACTTGGACTAGTTGGGTAAACCTTGTAGACAAGTTTTGTTCGTGAGTGTGGCCACTTTAGCTCAAGGCTATAGCTATTTTGCCCTAACTGTGGCTAATTATCCCCGTATAAGAGGGACTAGTCTAGCGCCTCCCCATTGTGACTATGATGTTAACTCACTATTAGTTGCCATTGATTGTTTAATTGCCTAATTGCTAGATGCCTAAGTAGCAGGGCTTCTTAAGAACCTGAGTGATCACAAGTTGATGGGTTCTTTGGGGTACAGACATTAAATCGAGCGAACTCTTTCTTGAGGTCAGTTCAAGGGATTTCTCTAAATGTTTATAATTATTGACCCGCCACTGTTCACTTTGTTTCAGTGGGCGAGTTGTAGGGATTGTCTTCTCGGGAGCCTTATGATCCTGGATATTGGTCCCAAACAGTAATTTGCTTTAGTTAACTCCTATTGGCTCATTTGTCTGTACTCACAGGGCTAATTATACTGGAGGTTTTGTTTTCAGTTTATTATGTGATTCTTTATCTATTTGGTGTGATACTATACTCTACAATAACATTATATTAATTACGGAAGACAACGGAAACCAAATGAACTATCCTTAATGTCATGTATTGTACTTTTAAATGTCTCATTAAAAAACTCTGTATTATTTGTATTTCGTTCTTTATGTGTTTGCTACCTTCTCTAAGCCTTTAGTGAGGGTACACAATTATAAAATGTTTCAATAGTTATTAACATTTGTAATGCTTTCCTTTAATTAGGAACAATATTTTATAATACACTTCCAGTTGAAATTATTTCAGCACTTTCCTAATCTTCTTTGTTTTATTTTCTTCGTTCACTAGCTGTACGTTTACTGCATTTGTAAATTTCTTTGCTATACTTATATGTATGCCTTTAATTCTAATAAACATATGGGTTATTAAAACACAAAACAACAAATTGGTAGATTTCAGGATAATTACTTTTCATACTGTCCTTCAATTTTGGGAAAACACCAGTACACTGGGTACCAAAGCCTCCATGAAAGTGATCAAACTATTTTTTTTTTTCATTTTTATAGAACTGTTGACAAATTCTCCCGTGGGTTTCATTAACGATCCCCTTGATATTGTTTGCAGCCAGTTCATTCCTGAAGGAAAAGGGTCTCTGTTTAGGGTTCCGTACATGCTAGCTTTTTCTGGATACTTCTTCTTCGCTCTGTAGGCGATGTAGCTGTAAATAATTTCCAGTAGCTCAGTCCTCTCTTCAATAATCTTAAATGTCGGGCTATCTTGAAAATGTTTATGGGGGACATTGACGGTGGATGGTAGCTCAACATCGTATTCATATTCAGCCTGTTCGATTTGGGTAGACGATTCAGTTTCGTTTGATGTGACAAGTTATGAGGAACCGCGTCTCCGTAGCTTCAGACAGAATGTTTGCACCGAGCGTCTGATCTTCTATTTCAAATAGACAGTGTTTACTGTTAATCACTTCACCAGCATTGTGGATCAATATTAGAGAGTTAATTCTAAGAGATACGATGGTGTGCAAAGGATGGTCGTAAAATCGTCCTAGTCCTTGAATCTGAGGAAAGTAGCCCTCGAGTATGCCTTGGTTACATCTAGATGCTAAAATATAAGTATAACCTTCAGATTTTAAATATTTAAACAGACCACTAAGGCTATTTATAAACATCAGAGACCCCTTTGTGAAGGAAGAAGTTTGGCTGATGCTTAGCGCATCATCCTGATCATTTATACAGATGCCATAAACACTTTCAAACTCTATGTTACGCATATTGGGATTCGAGAGTTTAGTACGTCAAATCTAGTGTTTACCATCTTTATAGTTTCTCCTACATGATTGAACTCAGGGAAGTTTTGACATATTGCTTTTCCAACAGTCAGTGAAAACAGTTCTGCGGTTTTCCTTACTTTCTGCCACTCCGTCCTAGCAACAAGAATATGGTTCATAGATAGTTTATGCGCATATTGTAAGTCTTCTCCATCTCTTCGCATTTCAATTAATTTTATAAATGCTTCTTTTGTAACGCATTCTCCACATTCAAGTTTATATCCCTCATCAAGCACGTGATTTTGTAATAGCTTCAGAGCATGTGGGACAACATTAAAACCCCATATAATATTTTGATCTTTACTTGTTGGATTTTTCATTGACGGTTTATCCAACGAGATACTTAAGTCGGTCATCAGTTTACTGTTTGAAGGTCCCATGTCACAGACGAATGCTCTCACTCTGAATCCAGTGTTTTCAACCACTTGAATGATTTTGATTAGCAGTTCCTTTGTGACTGCTGTGTAAAAGTTATAATATATAGGCTGCATCCACTTTCCAACTAAACATCTTATTACCATGACTTGGACATTGTTATGAGGCCCTCTAATTAATTCTTCACTTTGATCAAAGCATATATCATGGTTAACCTTCATCTCATCGAAGCTAAGGATGACATCTTTCTCAAATTTTGTGAACAGGCTTGCTTGTGTTTTCAAAATGTCGGTACTCAGGCCAATAAATCTTGGAGAGATAAAAAATTGTCTAAAATGCCACATGATGGTGACTTCACTGAGATGGGGATATTTTAACTCATATCTCACAAAACCCAGATATTTATGATATGCAGCGTAAAGTGAAAGCCCTAGCAATATCATTGGACGACCAATTAAAAGATGTTCCTTTTTTTGAAGGCTTGTTGCTGACCCGCGTAAAACTCACCCTCAAATACACGAGAAAAATATGTTGAATTGTATTAGCTGATAATTTGCTGAATTTGCTGGATTTAGTTGTTCTTGCAGGTTATTAATTTGTTATTTTAACTTGTCGTTTTCATCTTCCATATACTTTATCCTACATACAGTTCAGCAACACTAAAACAAAATTCCTGTGTATTTTCATGGCCCATTTCTTCATATTTTACAGATTTATTTCGTAAGCATTCTGTGTCATTGTCTGAAGATGATTGTAAAAGTTATTGTACTTCTTTGTGAGCATGCCATTTTTCTGCCCGTATTTTACTGTCATTACAAGTGGACCTAGTTGGATTTAAAACAGGGCTACATATGGGTAGGTTTAAATGAGGAACTGACTTACGCTCTAACATATGTTTTATAGGAAGATTTAATAACTCACTCTTTAAATCCCTTATATAGTCTAATTCATCAAAATATATTGAGCACACTTGATCAATATCAACGGCAAATGAATCAACCCACTTGCAAAGGATCTATCCACATTTTTCTAGTTTCATTGTTTTTAGGAAACTAGTGAAAATGAATGCTTATGTCTTTTTGGTGTGTTTCTTGATTAGTATAACTAGCAATTACACAACACACCATTGTTACAAACTCACATTGGATAAAACTACACTGTTATTACACAAGTAAACACACTCGGTGATTGACGCGTAGCTCTCAGTCATAGTTATTTGGTGTCCACTTGACGTCAGGGGGCAGGGCTTGCCACAGTGCATACGGCTCGTGACCCCTACCGTCTAGTCTAGTAAGTGTTAAGAACCAAAGGATGACCATTCTCCTCCAACTCCAGCATTAGGACGCTACCGTCATATAAGAGTGGTCCAGGAAAGATAAGAATATCTTATTTTCGCCATGTTCGTCCAATATGCTTTACTGACGAGGTTATCAATCGGCGTTCGTGTACTAACCGTCCGTGGGGTTTTTTCCTCCAAACAACTTCTTACTCTTCCTACACGTAAATGAGGGTATTTTTAACCCAAGATTATCCTCCCAACATCATTAAAGTGTGAAAATACTGGCAGGGTAATACGACGCGGCGCAAAAATAAATTATATTTAAAATAACTGCGTGCTAAGTTTTCAGATATATGTCCAGGCTATTTGCATATGTACACAAATGAGAACGGAATGAATATGGTATAATATGCTGGGATCGTATTGATATTTGCGCAAATTCAGATAAAGTACCTTTAATCCCCTTTAATAAACTGTATATACAAAATCATATGGTAAAATAATAAGAGTTACTTTAATTTGGTTGTGTATAATTTATTATACAGTATTTAATTGTAAAAATGGGCCTGATGTTTATTGGGTATTCTTATATTACTATGTATTCACATTATCTACGCTAGTGGGGTAAGAATGAGGAACCATTTAAATAAAAACACTTGATACACCCCGCTGAGACTCAAACCCAGTTCAACTACCACAAGGAAACAATAGATAATATATGATATTAACCTTTAGTCCACGTGTCCAACTAATTTCTAGGCGCTATATTGCATACATAACTGCTTTCATTTGGTGCTATAGTATGTTAAATATACATAAATATGTATTGAGCTTAACAGGTATATTTTAAATAATAAGGTTTTAGCTATTATTTAATTTATATATGTTATACATTATTCTAAAAACAGTCCCAAAACCCATATCAGTGTTCGGCGTTATTTGATAAATGGTTTCCCAATTTACTGCCATACAAATTCATGTACATTTCCTCTAAAATTCTAACTTCCTCATTCCCATTCCTCTAACAAATTTAATGTATGCGTATAATACGAATGGGTACTTTTATTCGACTAATGTTTATTTATATTATTTATAAAGCAAAACGTGTGTTTGTGTTCAGAATAATAAAAGTCATTTGTAGATAAGACGGAAAGTTGAACGTTCACGGTAAGGTCGAGGGATTACCCAATATAACCAGAAAAGCCTAAAAATGGGACATTTCAAAATCGGGCTCTAGGAAATAGGGGAGGAAATTAGTATTAGGAAAAAACTTTAAAGATGAGGTATCAAACTAAAATTTGCTATACAGATAAGAAGACAACTCCAGATAGCCAAATAAATCTGTAAATCTGTAATTTCTAAGAGGGATTAGTTTAAAAGAGTGTAAATGGGGAATCAAAACAACCAAAAATAATAAAAATAATTATTTTTTATGTGGTAAAAAATTGAAAATCACTAAGCAGCTAAAGGGATCATCCTTAATGTTTATAAATGTTTTTAAAACTTTCAATGTCTAAGTGGGGCCCCATAAAATAGAGGAGGGGTGTGTAAACATAAACAAAACTGTTGGGTATGATAAAAAAATAAATTTTGAGGTCAAGTAGAAGGACAACTTGAGATAAACAAATAAGTAAAAATTGAAATTTCAAAATGGTTATCAGAAAAATGGTGAGAGGTTTAAATTCCCGAAATTAATAGAATAAACTACTTCCCGGTGCGTTAGAAAACTTAAATTCGAAAAAAAGATAGTAGCGGGGCCACTTAAAATAACCACGATAATCTCAAAGTTTTAAATGGGACCCTGGGATGTAGGAAAAAAATGGATGTGGGTAAGGGTACAGTAAAAATAACTTTTGGGAGTGGTGGAACATTAAACTTAGGAGAGGAGGTAGAAGGACTTCTTCAGATAAAAAAATAAAATAGAACAAATTGGATAAATGACTAGTGGGAGGGTGGGGCAAAATTTTCGAAATTAATACAAAAACTACTTCTCTGTAATAAATAACTGAAATTTAGCTATTTGGCTTAGGGAATATTCCAAATAGACATAATGGTCCGAACTTTAAAAAAATTTAATTGAAATTCCAGAAAATTTAGAAAAAAAATCTGTTAGGGATTTAAAAAAAATTAACCAACCAGAAATGTTGAGGAAACACATTATATAGTAAAATTAGTATTCAATATTTTACACTTTTATGTAGGGGCTGGAAAATGAGGTTTTTTAAATGGTAAAAACTGGAAAAATAAATTACTTATCAGTGTGGTGGAAGATTGAAATTAGGATGGATGGTGTATGGAACACCCAAACCATAATGAAGACTATTATTGGATGTAAAAAATGAAGAACTTGAAAACGGAAAGAGTCTCTCCTTAAAATTTTTAAATCTGTAAAATATGCATCCTCTATTACCTTTTTATTATGATTCCAATTAATCTTAATTATTAGTAGAGATAACTATGCTAGATTGTACAATTTTCAGCCAACTGGTCAGTTCGTATTCCAGGAGCGTGCACTAGGGGTGGTGGGACTAGGGAATAGTTTTCTATCTTTTCTTCGGGTAAATGACGGTGCGTTCCCTTTTAATTTGACACATAGCTTCTGTACTATTAGGGGCATTTGTTAATATTCCAAACTATTTTCTAACCCACCTATCTTATCTTTAACTTTTATATCCTAACAAATGTAGGTAGTTATACTCTGTTAAAGTCTAGTCATTTATGTATATAAAGTATTAAACTAGTAATATTATTCAATTATTTATATGTGAAAAGCACTATAAGTATTATTATTATTATTACTATTATTAGCACCGTGTCTTACTACCCGTTCGGGTTATACGCACTTCAGCTAGTGTGTAATTGTAGGGTGATTGTGAGATTAAATGGAAGACCTACAGTTTTACGTGGAATCCGAACCACGGTGGAGGCCTGGCATTCCCCACATTCACAAGGTGTCTTGTCAGAGGTGAAGGAAGGGTTTAGTAATCAGATAAATCTTTGCCGGGACCGAGGATTGAACCCCGGCCACCAGCATAGAAGTCTGACACCTTACCCCTAGACCTCCAGGTCACCCACTATAAGTAGCTTGCTCTTGCCAAAACATTATCTACATAAAGTGTAACTTATCGCTCGAAGAGAACAAAATGCTAACCTACAAACAAAATGTATTATTTCCATAAGTATCATAATAGTAAGAATGGATTAGTGGTGAATAATAATGTGAGTGGTTCGGTATTGCACTGTAGTGTGCTTGGGGCTGCGCTTCTGCGTCAATAACGTTATTACGTCAATTCTTGGACAAATCACCGTGCTTGGTTAGCAAATCAACGGCACTACCACTTCACTCACTCACATTAACGACCCACTCAGTTGCATTCTTGCAAACCGGCCAAATACCTTCAGTTAGGGTTAACAGATTTGGAATTGAAAAAAACAGGACAATCTAGTCTAAGATCAATTTAAATTGAGAATTTTGTAAAATTAAACAAAATTTGAGATACAAACTTTTATTACGAAAGAAAACATTAACTTCAACATTGAAATAATCTTATAGCTTTATATTTGTTGATTACGGTTATAGCTTCATCTAAATATCAGATTATTTAAATTAAAGTATGACATTTGGAAATGAGAATTCAACTCCGGACCTTTGGTATAATACGCCAATGCTCTAACCACTGAGATGCCCAGAGATTAGGGTCATTCGCCACTCATATCTTAAGGCAGAGTCTGTAATAGACGTGCAACAATCGTTGGCTACAAATTTCCCACTACTGAGCCACAAATGATGTAGCCCAGACGTGCAATATTATTATTACCTACACTTCTACACCAGATAGCCTAAAGGTGCATTCGGACAACTGAATTTACTATCTTTGTGATAATATTTTTAAATAACTCGTTAAACGTAAAACCATGTGCGCCGTTCTTGTTCTGTTTTGATTTGTTTCCCCACACAAACCAAAACATCAACCATGTCATAAATCATAAGGCTCTGTTTATTATTTAGAGAATAAGTCATGGTGAGTGTTATCTAAATTTGTAGCTTTATTTGCACCCATCATGGATCGAACTACATTTCTGCTAGTGTGTAAATTGTTGCACCATTTTAAGCAGATTCTCTTCTTCGTTTTCAGCGACCGTTTTAATTGAGAATAATGATATAGTCCATACACCATAAAAGTGGTGGTAACTGACAGCTAGTAGAATATTTATAAATGGTAAAAAATAATAACATATTACTACTTATTATATTTTATCTTGATATTCTTTATCAGTCCGCATATTTTAGTCTAATGACTTCCTTTATTTTTGTAAGTTAGTTAACTCCTGAAGATGGTATTCCTATTATACCAAAACATGTTGAAAAATTAATTCTACAGCTGGTCTTCAAACCAACTGAGAAACTAATCAGCAAGGGAAATTTTTTCAAAAAGATAAAAATAGCTACATCATCTTTTCTATCAAAATATATAAAATTAATACTAAACGTTTAGTTATTAAAAAATTTAAAATTTCACACTGAATAATCGATTCATTTTAGTTGTTGACTACAATTGTTGTCTACAATTCCAGTTCATGTTACAATATATTATCAATATATAACTTTTAATTCTATGATATTTTACTTGCTATGACAATTTTTATTAATTTTACCACTAATACTATTGTGTTTAACCTACCTTATTATTTCACTTGAATTATCTAAGCCAGTGGTTCCCAAACTTGTTGAATGGTGTACTACCCCGGCTATTTCCGTAATAATTTGGAGTAGCACCATGCTGCTGAATGTTGAATATTTACTATTGTGGTATATTTTTAATGCTGCCCAGAAATATTATATCACAGACTGCACTGCTGGCTGATTCGGCTGTCTGGGCTTTAATAAGTGTTATCGCCTCCTCCAATCACTGTTTAAAACTGTCTTACTTTGGCTAGACCTGATCAACAGACAATTAATACACCCAGACACCCAACCTCCAGGTTAAAATGATTGCACTCGTTTTGGCGGCTTGAGTCCTTCAACACTAGGATCGTTGTTGTCAGTTCTATCATCACCCAGCAGTGACGCTAACGAATCTGGCAACAGGAGGGTAGAAAAATCACCGTAAAGTTGCGTCTGTTTCTTACCTGTCTGTGAACTGGTCCGATTATTATTATTATTATTATTAGCACCACGTCTTACTACCCGTTCGGGTTGTACGCACTTACGCTAATGTGTAATGGTAGGAAATGGTAGGGTGATTGTGAGATGAAATGGAGGACCTACAGTTTAACGTGGAATCCGAACCACGGTGGAGGTCTGGCATCCCCTACATTCACAATATGTCTTATCAGAGGTGAAGGAAGGGTTTGATAATCAGCTAAATCTATGCCGGGACCAAGGATTGAACCCCGGCCGCCAGCATAGAAGTCTGACGCCTTACCCCTAGACCGCCAGGTCACCAATATACTTATACTATTTGATGATGCCCTGTCTTTTTCCGACTTTAATTTGATAGTTTCGTTTGGCTTCTCATGGTGTAGCATGGATATACCAATCTTGATATAGAGTGTACTAAAAGAACAGTATTTTTTAAAACAACTATTTCTCATTGCATGTAATAATCAAAGTATACCTATTAATTTTTTTTAACATTAATGTATTATTTACTATTGTTTTTAATTAACATAATATTTACAATAATTCCTAGTATTTTTTAATCCATTTAATATTTTTCTCTACTAATGCAATATATTTGAACTCACTATAAATCGTCAATGTATTTAATATTATATAATTAATTTTAATTTTAATAAAATGTTTAAGACTTTAGTTTAAAATCTTAGTATCTCATCATAACACAAATTGTCTGTTGTGTTGCCAAACGTAACAACAAATCCACATATGGTCTTACAGGTAATACACTTCTATTGTAGAAAGGGTTTAGTTTTATTCCCTCTAAGCGTCTCTTCTGATTCCTAATCCTTAAACTATGACTGTACTCTACACTTAATTTACCCTAAAAATTATCATTCTTAATTTAACCGTTTACACTATCACTGTACACTATAAACTACATTCTAGTGTAAGTAATAGAGGTGAGCTTGTTACATTAAGGATTAGTAGTGTACACCTTAGAAAATAAGTTAAATAATTTGGAGAAATTAAATTTAAGAATAAAATAAACTACATGATTTTAAAGAGGTAAATATTTTTATTTTTCTAAAAGAAATTGTTTCATTTTTTAAAAAGGTGATAAAAAAAACTTTGAAAAACTGAAGATAATAACACTTTTATAACTGAGGTCGAAACCTCAAGTTTTATGACGCCCCGAAGCAAAATCCCTCCGAGACTAAACTTTGCATTTGACGAACTTATCCTTCCACCCTACTCCCTCTTCCCCCCACATCTCCCCCACTTCCCCTCCAAAAGACCTTCGTCCCTCGCCCTCACCCCCAAACCCGGTCGCTTCTTCAACCAGCCATGTCAAACAAGTTCGCTCTTTAATCCAAACCTAATGTCCCATATTTTTGTTAGTTTCTTTCTCGGAAGTTCCGAGTCAAACTCTTGAAACAAGATCTGTCGTTGAAAAGTATCGCCTGACACCTCAGGGAAACGAACCCTACAACTTTTCTTATTTTCCCTGAAATTGCGTGGCTGTGCTCCGTGGAAAAATGCTTAAGGTCTCGCACTTGGCCTTGAACTGGATAATTTTATTATTATTATTATTATTATTACTAAAATTATTTAGCACCGCATCTTATTACTACCCGTTCAGGCTACATACAATGAGAGAATGGTGCATACCATTTATTTAACTTGTACCCGATTAATCACGTGATATAGTGTTAAATGTTGGGAAATTTATCGACTTTTCAGCTAATTACTTAAACACAGTTAACCTTATCTTGGTTATATATTTTGTATCGTTTTGTTGTTAATTAGTTCATGTATAAAAGAGCTCTATGGATTTCCATAAAAATCTTCTTCGATGGCCACATGGCTTAAGGCGCTACTATCATAGTAGACTAGACTGCCAATGACTGGGAGATAAAGGTTCGAATTTCGGTCGGGTGGATTGAGATTATTTTTCCAAAATTATTTTCCCATATATCTTCATGCAAATGTGGGTACACTTACAATAAATATAACAATATTAATCCTTGAAGTTATAAATATTATTAGTGAATAAGCATTTAACTTGAAAGGGTAATAAGACAAGATATAAAAAGTACTATTAAAACTAGTCTGTAACCTTCATTGATAATACAATTCATTTAAAAAATAACCACAGTTTCCTTTACGATTATTGTTTATAAAGTTGTCTTAATGTGATTGGTTCTCCGTAGATGACCGTAATGACACCCCTTAGTAAAGTTCAAGTCAAACCAACTTCTAAGAAGCATTACGTTTTTACAGATCAGGAATTTATGAACAGAGAAAACTGTTAAAGACTGATTTCACACTAATCCAGTTCAATCGAGTCAGGATCAGTCCAGTCAAATCACACCAGTCAAAGGGTTTCACATCGAATCAGTCGTTGACTTGACTAGACTGTGACAAATGGGGACTATTATTTTATTTGATGAACTAGCTTTGTACTAGATGAATGTGGATATAGTTGTTTTGTTTTTTTCTTAGCGCTAAGTCTTACTAACCAAAGTTCAGTCGGGAGCTTCTCTGTCCACTGAGCTATGGGTTCGATTTCCACCATGGAAAAAAAATATTGGTGAAATGTGGGTCTGTCATTCTACATTTATAAATAGCTAGGGACTAGATATTGTACTTGTTCTAGTCTTAAATTATATTATAAGCTACCGGTACATAAAGATATGACAGGCCTAGCCAGCTGGTAGTTGGAAATATATGATTTGAATAAAACATTGACCTACGCCACGGGCTGGAAATAGTAATGGCTGTAAACTAAAGCACTTCATCTTACTGCGCATTCAGGCTATACGCTTATATACTAATGACACTAGTGAGTTATGAAGAAGGTTAAATTGTTAAGAAATGTATCCACATTTGGGGGGAAATATAATGAGAAAACATTTATGAAAAACCACCCTCAGTACACCCAACTGGAATAAAACCATGATTATACCATCATTGGCAGTCCTTTCTATTACGAGTGTAGTGCCTTAGACCATTCTGCCACCAAATCGGATATTGGCTGTAGTTAACGTCGATTATTTTTCGTAAGATTAAATAATCTACTCCCGCACCCCCTGGCAAGCATTGAACGTAATTGAAAATATGAACTGTGGGACGGTCACTTGTGGTTACTTGCCAATACTTGTATATATACGAGTATACTTGCTAAATAACGAGGCGCTTACCGTTCACTGACAGTTTTTTTTTATAACAAGTCAAAGATGGCCGATAAATGTCCCAGACACTTGGTGTAGTTCCCACACTACTCAGCGATAATCGTCAATCATTACTAAGTAATGGCTCAAATCTCTTTAACTTTTAATTTGTTCTTCTTAGTTTCTATTTAGTGTTTTATGTTTGTACTAGACGCTTATATTGTTTGCGCTTAGTAGTGATTTGTGTTTTATTTTGTCTCTATTGTGCTACTGCTACCGTAAATTACAGTACCCTCCGAACAAAACAACTTATAAAGAGATTAAGTGCAGTTTTTCAAGATAAATTTTTGTTGAAACTTACTATCAGGGAGAGAGAAAATCAAAAGGGGTGTGGGAGGCCCAGCTTTTGACCAACATCATTGGTACTGGGCTTGTGATACTTGTAATGGATGTGAGATCCCCACTTGTTCATTGCCAGATTATCTAATATTTACCCAATCATTGGGCAATACCCACCTTGATATTTCCTAAGTATTGTGAAACTGTATTTGTCCGTAAAAAAACATTGAAAAAATATAAAATAACTTAATGGGTCCATCCTATTTAATTTTGGAAACATTACGTTTGGTTCTCTCAACCATTTGTTTCCTTATTTACTCCGTGATCCAATTTAGCTTTGATTTAATTTAATGCCAAATAAAATTTCAAACACTTGTGTAATGTTTCTCCAGATGCTACGTATAACATTTTATTTCAATGCTTTGGATGTTTTACATGTAATCTTTAGCTCTTTTATTTAACAGAATACAATTGGCTTTTCAAAATCAATTAATAAAAACGTATGAAAAATGTTACCGAAATTAAACAAAAACTGTAGTGAAATAAAAGCAAGACTCGCAAAGATTGACATAAATAATTTAATCTCGCTGAGTAGAGACCAGTCTTGAGTTGACTGGTTTGGATTGGATTTGACGTGACGTATTCAGTTTGAAAGCCATTTTGTGTTTTTTCCTTAAAAAGAATGTTGAACCAGAAAAATGAATCTAAAAATGTCTGACATGACTGGACTTGATTGGACTGAACTGTTTTGGTGATAAATCTTACTGTTGAATATATATTTTCTTACGGACCAAGGACCTTAAAGCTACGTAGTATATAAACTGAGCTTTATCTTAATTTATGTTAGTTAATGCCAGTACATTTACTTTTTATGTTTTAACGTGTTAGATTTTTCGTCTTTCATTAACATTATAGTAGTACAACGCGTAACTAAGATTTAACAAAATTAAAGCTAGAAAGAAACCTAACATAAGGCTTAAATGGTTTGGAAGCTATAAAAAAAAGATGGCAAGAACGAACCAATGGTGTTAAGAGGGCCACGAAATATTTTAGAAGGCAGTTGCATCTCCAAGCAATTTGGAAAGGGGCTTTGGAGCGAAACATCCATTGTACTTAGTGGGATGAAATTGGACATCTCTCGCATTGGACTGGGCTGCCAGCGGCTAGGAAGTTGCAGCTCGAATCTACAGCGGTCACGCATCATAAATGATCAACCAATTAATATCCAACCTAGTTAGGGTGCATTTCCTAAAACTTCCTCATACTTGCTCCTTATAAAAAGGCATTAAGAAGCTTAGTTCTTGTCTTAGTAATTATCTATCAATTAACTTAAAACCCACAGTTAATAGTTTTACTTCAAAATAATCAAACAATTGACAATAGAGGATTGAAAACTTTTTTTTATTACGAGTCAATCCTGGAATATTTACTTGATGTTTTAATAAGTGGTAAAGTGGTCAACCATTGATTTATTCAACGTGATACTTAAAATTATATCTATATTATTTTAATTTTGTTTTGACTAAGCCATTTGGAACAGTACGATTTTCATATAAATTCCATTATTTGTAAACTGGAATCTCGCGTTACCACAGTGGCGGGAATACAAGTTTACAGTTGAGTTTAGATTCCTAGTCTGTTTGATTAATCATTTAGAAATAAATTATACAGGAATACAAACCAAATTAGACCAATACCTTATGTGGTAGGCAAGAAACTGTGCTTACAGCTCAAAAAACAACATCTACATACTAATAACTTTCTACAACCTCCCTATCCTTGCGTACTCCCTTCGATTCAACAATATCCATACACTGAGTCAAACATGCAATTATTTTCTTAAAACGATTAGTTTCCCTTTTTTTCACAAATTTGTCTATATTATTTAACCAAGTCTTACATAGCTTACCACCTCCTTTTGATCCACACACTCGTCCATAATATATATGGTTTATCACTCCAGCAACACATTCTTTCAACATTTCAAAATCAACGAAACACGCTTCTTTCATATTGACCTATTGTATTCCCGTCCAAACCACACCCCTTCACGACCTATTATCTACTAGCTCTGTTCATACGAGTTTTCCCACATATATTTATAAGCTATTTCATTCCAACCGCATTCACCTTGCCCTTGTAATTCCCCTGGCAAACCCACGCTCTCATCCATACAATATTGTTGTCGCTAACATACTTTTATAAATGCTGCCATCTTTGCCCCTTTAGATATTATTTCATTCTTTGCAACACTCTTTAATACCTCCAACTACTCTCCAAGAGGCATTCGACCATCTGTCAATTTCACCATCCATCCTACCACTTTTACAGAACATTCTGTCCAAATAAACAACACCATTAACTTGGCCTAACGGTTTTCCATTTATACTAAGTTGACAGTAATTTCCTTTTATGTCCTTATAAAAAAAACTATCACCTTAGTTTTGGAGACATTTATAAGACAATCAATTCTGCCTGTTCCTGCATTCAAATGGTTTAATTCATTCTGAAAATCTCTCTCATTCTCAGCCATTAATATGGCATAATTTGCATAGAGCAGAACTCTCACATTCATATTATCCATTTGTACATCAACTGCGTAGTCACAAGCATTACTCATACACTTACCCATGAATGCATTAAATAACTAAGTAGACATAACAAAACCTTGTCTAACCCCCTTTTCAATGCTAAGCCATTCGCTCAATGCTGCATTCACCATAAAACACGCTTTACTTCAATCATACACCACCATAATTTCATTTATTGACCTTGCTTTCACATCATACTTTCTAATAACATTCCATAATATAGGCTACTCCTATTCACACGATCGTACGCTTTTCTTTAGATCAACGGATGCACAGTAAACTTTCTTTCTTACTACCATACATTTCTCAATCCCTTGTTGCAATGCAAATACCTGGTCCATGCAAACTCTACCTGGCATGAAACCACATTGCACACCCCAACTCTTGTCCACAGTTTTTTCACGCACCCTCTCAATTAAGAGACTCCCTGGAATACTCAACAAACTAATTTCCCTAAAATTCTCACAATTATAATTAATGCTTTTACCTTTATACAAAGGATAAATGACAGCATTCTTCCAGTCATTATCAACATTCTAAATCCCAGCACACACAATGAACAATTCACACAATCTTGCAAGTAGTAGCATTCCCAAACACTTAAGCATTTCACTTGTGATCAAATATACGCCCTCCACTTTGCCATGCTTTAACAATTTCATATCTTTTAACACCCCTGCCGGGTTAATTCTTTCACTCATCATATTATCTTCCCTACTTTTTTCCATATCCTCGACATTTTCGCCATGCAATACAGTAATCCATATCCAAGTATTATTGTAAGTTATTGTTAACATTTTAGATGAACTTTTAATTAACAATTCAAATAATATATATTTTTTAATGCCAAATTTTAATGACTTTCACTCAATTTTGGTGATCGAAAATGATCTTACTATAAAGATCGGAATTAAGGTATCTAGGTACTATAGGTGTGTAGTTCTACATGTAGAGGCTTACATTCCTTTAACCCTTAAAGGTAGCTAGCTTACCTTTCTTGCTTCAAATATATTGTAGCTAAAAAGATAGTGCCATAAGGCAATCAATCAAGGAGAAACTGCTATATTTCAAGGTATCTTCTTTCCTTACTAATTCCTACCCAATTGGTGTAAATAAATGGGAATATTCAAGATTGGTTGTAAGACGTGGTCCAGAGGTCCCATGTTCGAAGCCTGGTGCTTGGTCCAAAGGTCCCCTGTTCAATCCCTGACGCTGCCAGATTTTCTGTGAAGCAGTGAGTCTGGAACAGGTTCAACTCATCCTCTTGAGGATAAATGAAGAGCACTGGTTTATAAAACTGTGATTAACGACTGAAGGGGTCGTTATGCTAACCACATTATACCCTCTATCAGTAGAATTTGGAATTATCTTCTCCAACAAATGTCCGCCACTCAGTTGGTTTTATATTTATCATAGTGACATACTCATAAATTAATCAATTTGACGTATATTATATATATTATATAAACATAATCTTATTTCAAACCACACATAACCAAATTTTCTTACATAATTTTATAAGCCCGTTTCCAGTAGTATAAATTATGAGGAACTGACTGGAAAGATTTGGACAAAGGACCGCTCATTATAACGCTTAGGTGTCCAGGATGTCGGGAAAAATAAGTAGTTTTCTAAGAAACGCCGATTTTCACAGAAAATTTTCATTTTTTCACTCTTTGTTTAGTCACCATGAAAACCGTTATTTGCTGCATGGCTGTAAATATTTAAATAAAATATATCGCTTTGGCAAAAAAACCATAGCTCAATTATATTTGTTGGTCGAACACATCGCAATTATCTCTTTGGATGAGTATTTATCTTTGTATGCTGCTCATAACCTAAATTTATATGCCTAGATTAGGGAAACATTTTTTTTATTGGAATGCTGTTATCGTTAGTTCACGTTTAGATCAAACATAATGAACATAATTCAAAAGTTAAAAGGTTAAGTCGTTGAGTTCGTTAAAATATTGTCTACGGTTTGTCTCGCACATGATGCAATGATGTTTAAATATGTTTTATTATGTATTATAAGCTCAACAACGATAAAATTATCTTGAATAATGTTTAAAAATAGCCCTCTAAACTATCTAAGTATGAGTTTTGCTGTTCATTTTGTCAAATAATTGGTTCTTATGTTAATTTTATTCAACTAATGGGTTTTTATGTTAATTTTAGCAAATAGTAACACAATACAAATGCATAATTTAAGCTATACTTTCATTTTACCGCTTAACTTTGAGAAAATGATATTTAAAAGTAATGTTTTGAGAACCCCATTTATATTTTTTCAACGTTCTTACAAATACAAAAGTTCAGTTATGTTTCCATGTTGATACTGGATTTTGAGGAAATGCTATTTCAAAGTACCTTAATTTTCTATTATCTATAGTTTCACATTCTATTTCTCTATCTGACACACTCCCTCCCACTCTCACACAATTTTTTCACATTCCCTCCTTACACAGACACACACACACACTCTCTAAAACACATTCTCTCATATAATCTTCTCACATTTCCTCATATAATCTTCTCATATTCTCTCATATAATCTTCTCACATTTTTTCATATAATATTTTCACATTCTCTCATATAATCTTCTCACATTCTCTCTCTCAAACACTCTCTACACTCACATACACTCTCTATAGCACAATTTCTCTCAAATTATCTTTATCACAATTTATCTCTTAAGCTCTCTCTCAAACAATCTCTCTTTTTCAAAATCTCACTCTCTCTCTCTCAAACGCTCGCCTTCTCTATCCAAACGCTCTCTGTCTATCTCTTGAATGCTCTCTCAAACTATCTCTAAGCCACTCTCATTCTATCTCAATCTCAATAATTCCAAAACTCATTCTCTCTCTCAAATTCAACCTTTCTCAAACTCTCTTTCTCTCAAACTCACTCGCCCTCAAAGTCTTTCTCTTAAACTCACTGTCAATTCCGCCCTCTTAAACTCTCTAACTTTCTCTCTCCAAACTAATCTCTCCGTCTCTAACTTTTTCTCTCAAACTCTCTCTCGGATGCCCTCATATTTTTTCTCTCTATAAAACAATATCTCTCCCAAAATGTTACACTCTCTTTTTCTAGAACAAAAAAATGCTCTCACACACTTTATCACGCATTCTCCCTCACAAATTTTCTTTATCTCACACACACTCTTTTCAGTTCTCCCAGTATTCCTCTCGCTAACACATACACATACTCTCACACTCGCTTGCTCATTATCAGTCTCTTACACTCACTTTTTCGCATCTCATACTCACTTTCTCATTCTCATACTCACACTTTCATTTTCACACTCACCCACACACACAATCGCACACTCAAACACACTGTGATTTTCACATCCCCATTTTATCACTTTCTTTACAGGATATTTATATCTTATATATAATTTGATAAGCCCATTCCCGCTAATTGAAATTAAGAGCAAACGTCTTAACCTATTTTGATCAACGAACGCTCATTTTAAAGGTTATGGATCCAGGATGGCGGCAAAAATAATAGCCTAAAACTTAAACCTAATTTTTTTAGAGAATTATTCAGCTTTTCCTTTTGTGTGGGCAGTGGCTTATCTGTGCATTCATTATTTGTTTACATCTCCATGGAAACAATGTTTTTTTTATAGTTTATATCGTTAAATAAAATATTTCTCTTTGATCAAAAATAATAACAGCTCAATATCTTAATTGTATGGTTTGGTGCAACGAATAAATAGATAGTTGATAAAGTAATCTTTTTAAAGTTTTCATCGTGGCGTGAAGGGAGAGTAAAATATAAGTTCTGATTCAAATTAAACACCGAAAGCAAAATATAAATTTTAAGTTGATAACCTTTGATGAGCAAACTTTAAATTAGAAAGTCGAGTGAGGGCTAATTATATGCAGGCATCGTTGCAACAATCCAGTAGTTAACTATTTATTTGAATAACGATTGCAAAAATAATTAAAACGTTTATATTCTTTTTAATATCACATTTTGAGCATTGTCATCTTTTTTTGTCTAATTTGTATTAAGATCTTTAAAAATATTATAATCTTTTAATATTATAAACTTACGAATGTATCATGGTTATGAAATAATAAAAGATCGCTTTGAATAAACAATTACTTCTAGATGATATATATATATATATATAAGCCTTACTGGAAATTTTAGCACTCAACTCACAAATAATTATGAAAAATAATATAATTGTGTGTGTCTATAAAAAAAACATTCAGAATGAACTTTAATTAACCATAGCCCTACCTACTCTCTTTTACGATCTTTAATAAATATAAGTTGAGTTTTAGTAATAATTGTTTAATTTTCTTTTCTTCTCTTTTTTTTTCTCTAACCTTCTTTGGAAACTCAATTTCTACATTGGTAACCGTCTAAATCCCCAGTTTGAAAATTCGATTAAGATTGTAGACGTTGAGCTTTCAATTTGTCCTAGCCACCCATGCGCACATTCAACATTTGACGCTTTTTGTTGCCTCAACCACTCATTTCTTCAACTTTTTTTCTTAAAAAAAATTGTTGGAAACCTTTCTTCGTCTTCTTTGGTTCTTTAGATCAGTTTACAACAAATTAAAGAGTGAACTGTAGCCAAAATATTCAGTTAACCTATAGATTTTTTTTTTCTGTTTTTACTTTTAGCTAGTTATTACTCAAACCTCTAAATGGAAATAAGTAATTAAGAGCTCCTCTCACCTCCGTATACCCTCCTCCTCTGCTCCTCTCCTCCCCTCCTCCACATAGCACCCAAATTAGGTAGGTAATATAGCTCGAACCAAGCGTCATATCATAACGCAACAGTTTTCTATATTAAACATTTATATTTATTAAAGGCATATGCTTTCGTCAGTGGCTTCATGGTCTAAGACCTCACTCTTGCAATAGACCAGACTGCCGATGACAGGAAGATCGGGGTTCGAGTTCTATTTGGGTGTGGTTTTCCAAAAAGGCTTTCCACTTTCCCTTCATACAAACGAGGGTACATGTTCTCTATATTCAACCTTTATCAGCCCTAACTCACAATGGGGAATTAGTAAATATACGTACAGCTTGAATTCGTAGTAAAAAGTGGTGCTAAAAAAAGGTATATCTAATTTAGAGCTGTATTTAAAAAAAATGGAACCAGATTTTCAACTATTTATTTTATTTTATTTTATGAAATAAAGAAAGAAACAAAATTATTTATTTATTAGCACATCTTACTACCCGTTCAATGTATATATGTATGTAATACCTACGTTAATGTGTTAAGTATAAAAGATTTAAATCAGAGGAGTTCACCCACATCAGGGTGAAGGTAAACCAAGATAGAAATAACCCTCTCAGTACACCCGACTGGGATTTGAGCCCTGATCTCCCTGGCATTGGCAGTTTAATCTATTGAAAGAGTGAAGTATTAGACCATGTGTCCACCAAACCGGGTCATAAAATAATTATTCCAACTGTATTATTAGTAAATGTTAAATGAGAAACCTTTCATAATAGAGGCACATGTCATTAATATTGATTCTGAGAAAAACGCGTTTGAATACTTTATATTTCAAGAAAGAACTTATAGCTTTCGACAAGAAATTGCTATTTACTGCCATCTATGAATAATATTGGATATTAATGTTTTTACACAATATGGTTGACCTTAATTGACGTAAGGTTCTAGCCTCATGGGCTCAAACCCAGCCAGGGTCAGTGGATTTTTATCGAGCGATAAAAATCCTTATCACTACTTACTTAGGAAGAGAACTACAGCCCTCTGTTCTATTTCGATTATGGAATGTAAAATAACCCTGGAAGGTATGTGAAAATACCTTTATTGGTAAAATTGGTAGGACCTTTTTCTCTCAATCATAGAAATTCTCGTGTGCTGATATAATCAGTGGGCTTAGGAAGTTCACGCTTAACACCTCAAATAAATTAAAAATACACAATACTAAGTAGTAACTGAAGAATCTGAGGATTTAATACTGAGAATAAAGTCGTATGGACCTAGATGCATTAGGGCTGATAAAAGCTAGTCAATGCCTGCTTCGGTGGCTCCTTGCAAATAATCTGAACACGTAGTAAGACGCGGTGATTATAAAAAAATTACTTTCGCGTAATTATATGTCAAGTCATAAGATCTGTTGCTGTCAATTTTTAGAGATATTATTACTTATAGAATAAAACTAAGAATATGGTAAAATGTTATCAACTTTTGCCAGAGAAAAATATATTTGTATTTTCTAAGAGGCACTTTGTAAGAATAATGAAATATAGTTAGGCGTAGTACACACACAAAAAAAGATTAAAATATAATAATTAAATGAATGAAAAGTCAGTACAAGCCCCTCTAGCATCGGGATATTAAGGCAGAGGTTTCAAATGTGGTCATTGTTGTCTGAAATTGTGCATGTAGATAACCCCCTCTCACTTAATATATGGATTGAGTCATACCCGGAATATTGTTAAAATTACCGGAAAACAAGGCGGCGCATGTTCATTGGTGTTCCACTCACAAGTACGATAATGTAAACGCTGGAAAACAATTCACAAGTAGCCATTGACCCACCTAGTAAAACATCGCTAAACGCCACTACTCCTCTCTCATGAACCGAATGGGAAATGGGGTGAGGTTGCGTTTCTCTAGTTTTAACGATTGCGTGTGGACACAAGGGTACTCGAATACCCGGAAAACATTGAAAACCTCTTAATTAGAATACTACATGTAAGTTTCATATATATGGTATAGAGAACAAGCGATGCCTACATGTCCAGATAGTTTTTATAACGGGATATTCAGTTTCATGAAGAAATAAACATCAACGAAAGGTGGTTGGATACTATTTTAAACTTCATCTGTTGAAATCTGTACATCCATTAAATCATGCCACCAACTTTATAAACTGGATAAATGTTATCGTATTTGCTTGTAAGCATGTAAACACATTTTGAAAATCAGTCCTGTAGCATAGTGGTAAGTACACATAACTACGAACGTAGTGGTCCCAGGTTCGATTCCCGGTTGGTACTTGAGTATTTTTCCCCAAAGGGGAACCATCCCAACCATCACCAGATTTCGGTTAGTAAAGTTTAAGCTAGGTTCAAGGTGACATCTGACTCCACACCTTCATAATACTTATCATCACGTATTTCATTGTAGGTACGACGTGTAGACAGCCTCATTAGGTGTACCATTAGCAACGTTTTGTGCCACCAGAGCACCTAAATGTCTACACACACAGGCGACTAAACTAGATAACATATATTATCTCTCCCATTCAAAGTTGCCATACCCTAAAACAAATAGATTGTATGGAACTCCGCACTGACTTTCTCACTCCGGTGTTTAAAAATGGAGATATTTACTCAAAACTCGTAATATATGTGAAATAAAATAATATACACTAGTAAACCCGAGCAAAAACTGCTTTATACTTAAGTAAAACATTTTTTTTCTACTCCAAGTTTTATTTTTTTTATTTTTATTTTTAAAGGATTAAAGTCTTCATTTATATATTTGAACCCAAAAAAATATCGATATTGGGTCCACAAGGGTCAACACCTCGTATTAAAATTTGACTTGTGGTTAACATTCTCGACATTTTGTTAGATGCTGCACATCTTATTACAATCAAATTGCTATTAAATTCCTCATTTATACATCAAGACAATTACAAGAGATAGATATTGAGTCTAAAATGAAAGAGATATATAATTGCTGTACAAAGCATTCCCCTAGGAGGTTAAAGGAAAAAGAACATGACGTCACTCCCGAAATAAACAGGACTGCCGATGATGGGGAGATTGAGGTTTGAATCCTTGTCAGTTGTACTTAGGGTGTGTTTATCTAAGTGTGTTTCATCTTTTCTTCAAAGCAAATGTGTATATACTTCCTCTCAATTCCAATTTACTCATTCCGAACGCGTAAGCGTAATTAGTAAATATGCATATAGCCCAAATGGTTAGTAAGACACAATTCTAAAAAGAACACCTGTAACAGTGGTAGTCGCACTAGATGTGATATTCCTCAACTACTTTTTCTGATGCTTGGGTAACTCAAGGTTAGAATCTTTGTCAGGTAAGTTATATTGAGGGGTATTTTTTTCACGCTTGCTTTCCACTCTTCCCCCATGGAAATTTGGGCTCATTTCTTCTCGACTTTCCCCTTCCTCGTCCACACTCCACTACCGTAATTCCTATCCGTATAGCCTGAGTGGCCTATAAGACAAAGTTTAAAAAACAATCATCAAGATTTTATCATCACAGGGATGTGTAAGTTAGCTAGGAGAAAATATATCTGAATTAAATTGAAGAAATTTGGAAAATCACATTTAAATATCACAAGAGTTATACCAGCTCCAATAAACCAGGTCTATATTTTAACCAGAAATTCCCTGCCAATACCAATAGTGTATATCGTTATAGGGACGCCTTACATCATGTGACCACCGATATGTGTTGGATTAAAATATATTGAATCATGAACTTTAAATCAGGAGAGTTCTTAAAATATCTAAATTGAATTTTGCGAGCCTTAACCGCGTCCCCAATGAGTAGACACTGTCGATCGACAAGGTTGATTGACAAGTGTCAACCAACAGGCGGATTGGCTTTACTTGCCCATACTTAATCGACAAAAAAATCCAGTCGAAAGCAAAATATTTGATAAGGATGACGTACTTATTGTTTGTGTCACATTCACAATTATTGTTTAAAAAAATCAAAATTATCACGTAAAAGAAGATTTTGATTACTACTAAGTCTTCAAAGTAGAAGTAGATACAGGGGTAGTGATTTTACAGAAAATCTAAGACAAGATGATGTCGATGTTTTGATAAAATACAGATGTAACGGTGGCTTCCGAAATTTCTTCCGGATGTCTGAATGTGAGTTAGAAAATTTATTTTATGTAATTAGACCAAAGAAAGATACGTAAAAAGGACACCAACTTCAAACAAGCCATTACCAATAAGTAGAGTCTTGTTTTGACTCTAAGGAACATAATATGTGTAGGATTGAAAAAAATGTAATAGAAGTAAGCACTTGTTGGTCATACCACTTAATTTTTTAGAATAATAAAAAAACGAGTCCTCCCTACGATGGTTGAATGTCAACTAAAACCTGAAACAAGTCGCCACTACAAGATTTGACTTGACTTCCTTTGATATTTACCGACACTAAGGGCCAGTTTCATAGTCAAATTTAGTACGCCTCAAGTGCGGCGCTACACTAAGTACATGACACACCTACCTAAACTTGAATGGAATGGGCCGTTCTCGCAAAGGAATCTGGCCCATTCCATTCTGGTTTAGGTAGGTGTCGTCATGTACTTAGTGTAGCGCCGCACTTAAGGCGTACTAAATTTTACTATGAAACTGGCCCTAAATGGAAAACCATTCGAAACATCGAGCAACATATTTTGCCTACTAACAAAGTTTATTGTAGCGTCACCCGCTTCAGTAGCCATGTTGTCTAACGCGCTACTCTTGTGGTAGGCTAGATTGCCGATGACTGGGAGATCGAGGATCGAATATCGGTTGGGTGTACTAAGGGTGGTGTTTACAAAATGGTTTTCCACTCTCCCTACATGAAAATGCGGGTACACCTCCTTTAATATAATCCCTCAAACTATTAGCGTAATTATTACATAGAAATATTAGTCAATCACAATCTATAGTCACAATCTATAATATGTTTCAAATTTACATACCACACCTATAGTAATAAAAGTATACAAACATGTATAGTTAGCACAACAATTCATAGCCCATAGCGATAAGATAGACATTTTAATTCCTTACTCCAATCGCGAGGTCTAGATTGGATTTGGTTAAAATTCCCGATGACTGCAGCGAGAGTGTTTCTTTTTGACAACTTATAGTTATTATTGTTGTGTTTTCATCCTTCTTCCAAGAGAGTGTATGTTTATTTCACATAAATTGTCCCTTTTCATCCAAAACTCTTTAATTTAAGTCGTTAACAACCCAACCATCAAAAAATACAAGTTTAACAATAAAACAAAGTTATTAAACTGGACCAAAATAGTTAAACACATTTCTGTACACATTTTACAAAAGCAAAAAAACTACAAAAAATTAGTTAAATTCATAGCAGTAGTATAAAAATACATCTCCTATTATATAACAACATTTAAAATCGTCATTATAGTTTGTTAGTAAAAAAAAACACAATGTAGCAGATTAGTTTAGTGGTGTAGTAAATAAAATAATAATTATAGTATAAACATATAATTCACGTGAAAGGTATATTGTGTAACTAACTACGGTTATTTACTATGTCGCTTGTAACAAATTAAGAAACAAAATTATAGCAGTGACGATAAAATGTTTCTATGAAACACCATAACACGCCAGACATTCTCTATCCACAAAGATATTAGACTAAAGTAATTAACAAACATTTGTATGTAAATGTTCAAGCCATTCTAATGATACAGTAATCCAACTATTGTATTTTTTTTAATCGCTCTCATTTTCACGTGACTATGAAATAAATTCTTCAAAAATGTTGGTATTGTAATTCCTGCAGTGTGATGCCAGAAAAGTAATTTACTGCCGCGTTTGTTAGCACTTTTAGTAATAATGGCTAAATCTAGCTTTGTAAAATGAAATATAGTTAAAGCTTTAGCGTTACTAGTAAAGTGACAACTTAAAAAAAATGTATAACACATGACTTGACATGTTTTATAAACCAGAACGTATTAACTTGCCAACGTATTTTCATTCAAAATATACGCTGTAGCTTGATTGCTATGTGTAGTCAATTGGTCTATAAATGTACATAACCTGGAGCCTCTTTCACTCTACTCTAACACGTTTGCCTGGAGAAAAATTTCAAGTTTCATTTTTATTTTTGCTTGACGTCTCACTACCCTTCAATGATATACGCATTTAATTACACTAGATGAATATGAATGAGGAAGCTAGAGTTTAGATGTAATGTACCTGACTTTGCTTAGAAGGAGAGTTGAATAAAATTTAAACATATTTTTTTAGCACTATTTTATGCATATGTACTAATTACTCTAATGTGAGAGGAAAAAGGAAGGTTGAATTTAGAGGAAGTATAACCATATTTGCGTGGAGGGAGAGCGGAAAAACCTATATGAATAACCAGCCTCGTTACACCCGTACGGGATCTAACTCCAATCTGTCCACTATCTAGTGGTTAATCTATTTTGATAGTGACACCTTAGACCATGCGACCCCCGAAGCGGATTATTTACTAGAGTAAACATTATCATTTCCCAAGGCCGGTATTTGATCTTTCACCTCATCACAAACAAACCTTACTTTTACTAGATTAAATTGACATTTAGTCTCCGTACACACTGATGCGGAAAACTTTAAGTTTGAAGTTTGTTCTTAAGTCAACTTTCATGTAAAAGGAGAGTCAATGTGTGTGTCGCTTAGGTGGTGTGGGGGGCATGGATTTATTGTTTTACTAAGCAGGCGTAGGTTAAATAGTCCGTATTTCGTGGTATTTAAAGGTAGGTTTAGACTATGAACAATTTATAAAACTTTATGTTTCATAACAAATTTTTACTACTTGATGGAAAATCAAGTTAGAAATGTTTTGTGTTTTATAAAAACCTACACAGTTCCCGTCCAATGTCGGTAAAAATAATAGATAATTATGTAACTTTAGTTTTCTAATATTTTGCACCGGTTTCAGAACTGTTCACATTATCTAACAAGTTGTCTGGACTGTTCTTTCGCTGGAATATCATCTCTAAAAGAAGTGTTTTCTCTCTCTATTGGATTACCAATCAAATTAATTACTCAAAGTGCTGGTTTGTTATCGGAACAAAATTCCTAAAACTGCTATGAGTTCAGAGTTCCTAAACCAACAGTTTGTTATGACCGGTCGCCAGTTCATAGAGGATGGGAGCACACCCACACATTTAAATAATACGATAGATGGTTACTATTATATAACTAACTAGTTTAATAACGTTGAATTAATATACTACTATAAAGCCACATGGCTGACTCACTCACTTACTGACATTAATGTTTACCCACATCCAGATGAGCTAGAAATTTGGCAAAATTATAGCTTCTAGCCTGTAACAGCCGGGAAAATTCCAAAAAGTTAAAAAAAAATCTTTAACCCCCGGAAAAAGAATTAAAGTGGTGTAGCAACTTTAAAGTCAGTGTGGACCTTTCTTTAGAGGTCTATTGTGGCTAAACGGTAAGACCTATCAAAAATCTGTTCTGGAATTATATTAGCTTACATCCACTTGCAAAGAAAACTCACTGGGGGTTTGGGGACGTAGCCCCCAACGAGCAAAGCGAGTGTAATACATACAAGTACTTATCAAAAGATTATAGTTGGTATCAGATAAATGTCTAGGGGAAAACTACCCTAACTTTACTATAGTCTTGGACCATGCAGAGGTCTTAAGTTTGACAACATGCTCTGAGGAAGTACCAGACACAACTGTCCTGCTAGTCAGTAATTTTGTTCCTGCATGAACTCTGGGTCATGAACTGGCCGTTCGTCCCTAACTGGAATCTACATGGTCAGTACAGAGGCTATTGTCTCAATACTAGGAATGTAACCGTAAGCTAGGCGGCCGTTCCAAGTTGAAACAGTTACTAGTTTCAAACATCCACTTCTGTAGCGGCACATTCTTAATTTTGAGTATGCACTCTGTTCTACATGTTTTTGGTTCCCAACTAGCTCAAGGTCATCACGTTTAAGATAGGTCAAAAGATCACATGCACAATATTTAGTTCTTGAACCCAGAACCATCCTTTAGCCCTTATTTTGAGGAACAATACATTACACAAACCGAGACCGAAATAAAAAACATCCTTCTCGTACACCATGATCATAAGACATGTTATAAAGTGTAAGACAATTTTGAGTCTTTTAGTCAATTATATAAATTATAACAAATTTTATAAGATCACTCAAATTTAACAAGTTACAAAATAGTATTGTTTTACAAAAAAAATGTTACATAATGTAAACAGACCTCAATACATAGAATACACATTATCACAGGCCCGGGAATTTTTTTAGATCAATGCCCGCATTGAAATAAATTTAAGAATGAGCCAACAAATAAAATACAGTTTTTAGAAGGGCGCAATTTAATATATGTAGATAGATAGATAGATAGATAGATTGATAGACAGACAGCATGAAAAGGAAGACAATGTATAAACAATTAAGTAAATTATTTTAGGATAAAACAGAACTTTATGAGACTATTGCACATTTTTCATATCTCTCGTAATTTATTTAATAACCTGCAACCTAGTATAGTGGTCAGTTTACCTGGATACGATCCTAGGTGGTCCTGGGTTCGATTCCCAGCTGGTACCGTAAGTATTTTTCCCGAAAAGGGAACTACCCCAATGGTAACGAGGGTTTGGTTGGTTAGGCTTATGTTAGGTTTAAGGGTTTCCACTAGTTCTACACCCTCATACACACTATCCCCCTCATACTTACTATAAGCATCATATCAACTCATCGGGACGTGGAAAGAATCTTCACGGAAAAGATGTACGATTAGTACACTCGGGCGTCCCCTGAGCATTGGTACATTAATACTAACTTGCAGGTATTAGATTTTTATTTAAATTACATAATACAATAAATAAAACAACAGCATTAATAAAAAAAAAATTTAAATGCAAGAAAAAGATAAAATCTTACTCATATTTGTGATAAGAATTTTCTCTCATCATCTTGCAGTGTATTATCGGCTTGTTTAGACTTTAAAATTGCAAATTAAATCTTATATATAAATAAATCTAGGAACCATGGAATAAATATATCCCTTCATTTAAACTTACACTCTCACAATGAGGCAATGACGTACAAATTCAAAAAGAATGTAATCAATAAACTTATAGAGTAAACTGGACTTTCCCAAATTGTGTTATACTTATGCATACCAATCTGACAAATATTTCAATAGGCCTCCTTCATCACCAATTGCGGAGTAAATAATAACAAAATAAAAATTTTAAAAACTAGGACAGTTGTGTGTCCCGAAGTGGTCTTTCGGGACACCAGGATTATCATCTAAAAAAACGCGACAATCCTGGAAAACTGGTAGTTCCGGCAAACCTAATTTAGATAATATCCATGTTACATAACAGACACGTATTCCTTCTTTGTGTTGTAGGCCTGAGTCAGCCAGCCAAAGGCGAAACAGTCTGTAACAATATAACAAAGATGTTATTACTATCAGCTCAATTGGTATATATTTATACATAGGTGTAACCGAGGTGGAACCGAGCAAAAAAATTGGAATAAAGACACACACTATAAATACAAGGATGATTGAAACTAGTTCAGTGGGAGTTTAGGAGGCATTATGGAAGTACGTTTGCGTAACAGCTCGATGTAGAGTTAGACCATCGATTTAAGCATACGGAAGGATTGACTTTGGCAAGTGATTCTTTTAAACTTAAAACCAATTATATTATAACTGACTACATCACATTTTCTACCATAGTTTAGAAACATTCAATCAAATTTCAGGACAACTATTTCAAAGCTCACTCCAACCCTCCCTCTTCGCACTTAAGCCATCCAGAAAACTTGCGCACAAGAATAGTAAAGGTAGTGACAATATGTATATGTATGTTACTACATATATACGTAAATATATATCCCCACGAACATGTATATACATATATATATTTGTGTTTTAAATAACACTTTTTAACAGACGTGTTTGTGAATGCAGCCGAATGTTAGTGTCGTACTAAAACCTCAAGGA
Organism: Timema californicum; assembly: GCA_902141385.1. NCBI lineage: Eukaryota > Metazoa > Arthropoda > Insecta > Phasmatodea > Timematidae > Timema > Timema californicum. The sequence goes on from CABFOW010003908.1 coordinate 44,507, forward strand.
ATTTCCCTTGCGAGCCTTTACCAGAGTCCTCCATGTCTCTCTTTGCGTCTCCCGCTCTCTCTCTCTCACACACACACACACTCCCTCGTGGTACTAGACCAGGGATGAAAACGTTGGAGGGAGTGTTTCTCTGCCGATAAGACGTGAGCCTTGGTTTTCGCTCGTTCGCCTGGAAAACTTGTCTCAATCTCTCTCAAAGTCCTTGATCTGTCCCAGACACTCGCCTTCGTAAGGAAAACGTCTCTCATTTCATTCACCCGGTGGATGAAGGGTAGGCAGAGTAGTAGGGAGAAAGAGAAGGAGAGAGAAGACCACGTCGTGGTATTCTAATGTTATGCGGTAGGGAAATTGGTAGTCGAGTCATTGAGCCGGATTTTCAATTTTCTTTTGGCAAAGCTGTCTTTCGAAGATCCAAAGCTTTTTTTTTAAAGTAAGTTATTGATATGTTACACACCCATTTATTATCCTAGGTTTAACTCAGATGGATGCACAAGGACTTTTCTTTTCTACCCCATTAATTGTTTTCCATATTGTCTTTGTGTTTATTTTCCTTAATATTCACTTCTCTCATCTCATGTGTGTAAATTAATGTGAGATGGAGAAATCAGAAATGGAGGGTAGATTGAAGAAAATAAGACCCTCTTCTTTGGTAGAATGTTCTAAGGTGTCACTGTCGCAAGGCTAGATGTACTGAGGGTGTTCATTTTTTCTAAATATTTTCAAACTCTACTTCTTCGAAAAAGAGGGTAAATATCCTCTAAATACTAGCTTACTTACCCCTTCTCCATCGTTATAATTGATATAAACTAAATTCTTTAGAACGGGTGGTGAATCAAAATTAGCATTCAAAGGGATTGTCCACTAAAGTCGAGGGTGCTGGCTCAATCCGGATGACACTAATAAAGATAACTAGTATTTTTATATTATATTTATTTTGCTTTTAAATTAATATATATCTAAATTAATAATAAATCTAATAAATAGTGGACTTATATTTATTTCTCAATACTCAATATCAATTCGGATTAATATATGCATATAAATTATTAGCTCCAATAGAGTAAGGATATAAAAGGTAGAATTTACTCAATTTATAGGAAATATATATACTCGCATTTTTGTATCATAAGAGTGGGAAACCATTTAGATGAAACCTTCCTTAATACATTTCACCTTTGATTCGAACCCCGACTTCCACGTCACCAACAAACCAGTCTTAATAAACCTGGCATTTAGTTCACGTTTTCCCCACCGACATGAGTTGATGTAATTTCAAATATAAACGTAATATTTAAGTTGTTTTCAAATATAGGTAAAGAATTCACTCGTTTTAATGGGAACAGGGATGTTATCTTATTGGTGATCGTTTCAATTAAGGTTTGGTCAAAAATAAAACCAATTAAGTTCAATATTTTTTACAGTTTTTGTAACAAAATTGTTTCAGGACCATAATAAACTCAATATTTCTTAAGTATCTACGTTTAGTTTAATTTTACACACAAAGAAATCTCAACATTCTTGAACATCTGTCAAGGGCATTGTGGAATTTGTAGCAGAATCTTTCTCCACATTTTAAATGTCTTGATAAATTCCAGGATGCAAACAACATATATTCAATAACTACTGTTGATTCTACCAGGGACTGTATTTGGGTGTTTGGTACCCTGAGCTGAAAACAAAAGTGGCACCTTCGACCCTTTCCCCTCACCAGATATTATGAAAGGTTCAACATTTCCAATATAGCGGGGGTTTTGTGAAGCATAATAAAAAGTCAATGTTTTCTTTTATTTTTAAATTTGTATTGATATGGGGAGTATTTAACCAATAGAATTTAATCGTGCACCCGCAACTTGTATGGAGAAAAGAGTTTTTTTTCTTTTTAAGTAAAATTAAATAAAATTATTTCAAAATTGAAGCCAGATACGAAATAAAAGCAAGAAAAAAACGATTTTTTGTCACCCCCTTCGAATAATTTCTGTAAATATGCCCTCTCCGTAATATTTCATGCCACTTTCAAAATAATAATAAAATTATGAAAAAGATAAAACTATTTTACCCATCGGGATAAAACTTATTATCCAGGATTTTCATAGTGTTTCCCCGAGGGGTTTATTTAATTGGACATCTAACCCTAAAATTAAGGGTAGTTTACTGAATGGCAAAAAGAGAAAAGGTCGACTTTCTCAAAATCGGCTTTAACGATTTTGGTTAAATTTAATTTAAAAGCATTTATAAGTATTCTAAACAAAATGGCTACTCCAAATATTTCGGCAAAATGACGTTAAGGGCTCCGATCTGACCGTAAATTATCTTTTTTTTATAATATCTCCTAAACTATTTGAGATATGAAATTACTTATCATCACAAATATGTAGGTCTATTTATAATACAAATATCATAGAAAAAGCACATTTTTATAAAAACAATAACTTTCAAGATATACGCAAATATATATATTTTTAAACATTTCAATCACAAAAGATAAAGTACTGCGCCCGTAAAAAAAAGTTGAAATGTTGATGGATGTTGACGTCTCAAGACCCCCGAACAATAAAAAGTGATCTTTGCAATGACGTCTGTCTGTTGGTCTGTTTAAACTTAAAATTAAGAGTAGTTTAGTAAAGGGCAATAAGATTAAAAATCGATTTTCTCAAAATTGGCTATAACAATCATGACTAAAATTCGTATCTATGCGTTGATTAAGATTATAAATAAACTGGTTACTTTTATTTTCCCATAAAAATTAATTTTAGGGTACTTTACTGAAGCAGAAACTTCCATATCTCCCCAACTATTTAAGACACACTACATAACTTATCATTGCAAAATTGTAGTACTATTAAAAATAAAAAACTTTTATATGAAATATATTTTTATAAAATCAACAGTTTCTGAGATATTGGCAAATATATTAATACAATTTTGTGAGCTTTGGCTGTAAAGAAGTGCTATTAAATTTTAACGCAATAATTCTTCAATGCGGTAGAGTAATTAAAAATAAGTAAGTCTCTAAAAGTTTATGTTTTTTTTCCTTAAACCTCTTAGGGGAAATGTTTGTACAACAATGATCTATGTCCATTTTAGGCTCAATAGTTAATATTTACCTTTTTTATTAGTCAAAATTTATAAATGATGTATTTAATAGCAATGCGAGGGCATGAATATTTGAAACACCTAGTAAAATGTCGAAAATGTAACCTGGAGGGTGAAATTTTAATACGTAGTGTTGACCCTTGTGGACTCAATATTGATCTGTTTTTATCGCTCCAAACATCCAAATGAAGACATTAATTCTTTAAAAATAAAATTAAAAATTTTAAACCAAGACTAAAAAAATGTTTTACATAAATATGGTGCAATTTATGCTTGGGTTCGCTAGTGTATATTATTTCTTTTCACATAATATATTACGAGCTTTGTTTAAATATCTCCATTTTTATTAAACAATAGAGCGAGAAAGTCAGGTCAGAGTTATTTTGGTTGGTGACTGATTGGGGGATTTGAGGTGGAACTGCTTGCATGATTTTAAATTGATTCAGTTTTAATTTTTTACAAACCTGGACCCGTGGTGTAGTGGTCGGTGCATCTGACTACGAGCCTAGTGGTCACGGATTTGATTACTTAGCGGTGATTTGGGTATTTTTTCCGAAAGGGGAATTACCCCAATGATCACCATGGTTTGATTAGTTAGGTTTAAGTGCGTTTATGGTTCTAAACCCTCATATTCCCTATTACTATCACCCTCACATTCACTATTATCATCATCGCATCTCATCTCATCAGGACATGTAAAGAGCCTCCACGGAAAGGATGTACGATTAGTACATTCGGGCGTACTTTGGGTGACGCTACATTAGTACTGGTTAGTATTTACACACACTGGGTTACGAATGATGTATCCCAGATGCACAATATTATTATTTTTTATCATTTTTTACAAAAACTAAGTATATTGACATACTTAAACATATCTCAGAAATTAAATCATTTCCCATTTACATGTTGTTGAATTTTTGAGTGTTATTTCTAAAAATAAATTTTCAGTTTTCTAAATAAATACTATGGTGCGCCTCACAGTTTTTTCACCTTTTTCTAAACTATACTTATTGCTATTAATATATGTGTAACAAAATAATATACATTGTTATAGAAACATAATGAGGAAAAAATTCAATCGTAAGAAAAGAGTATATATAATATATATGAAATAAAATGCACAGTTACTGAAATATATATTAATTGCTTTGTAAATTTTCAACTGCCAATTTCCCAAAACTATATTAAAAATATTTTTGACTATAATTCGGAAAATATTGATTTTATAAAATATACTCAATTAAAGATTTAGGAATATTTAAGAAGTATACACCTTTATAACGATAATTTTTCTCTTATCTCAAAGAGCGATTGAGATATGATAGAGATTGAAATTCACCCGTGTGTAAAGTACCCTCTAGATAGATTTATGACAAAATGAGATACGCCATTATGTTTGTAATTATAAACAGTTCCTATATACGAATTTTAATTAAAATCGTTGAAGCCAATTTCGAGAAAAACTCTTTTTCACCCTTAAGTACACTGCCTTTAATTTGGGGTTTGATAGCTAATTTCATACATCCCTGAGGGGAACCTTATGAAAACCGTAGCTACCAAGTCTTATCCTGACCGGTAAAAGTCTTTAGGCTCTAATGACAACATCCATAACTCAATCGAAGAACATTTACGTATTCTCTTTGAGTTCCATATAAACCTGAGAATTCACGTTTCAAATACACATTTAAAGTAATAGAATACTAAATTTGAAAATATATCTTGTTAACATTTTTCATATATTGAAGAGTTTGTCCCCTTTATATTATTTTTATAGATTAAAGGAACTAACCATTTTCACTACCTATGTCCGATACACTATTCATTTTCACTGTTTTAACCTTCAGCATCTTTTTCTCCCGAGATGTTTTGCATTCTTAATATATACATTATACAACCAGATAGAGAAGGTTTTTTTTAACTAAATGTATATTCTATTTGTGAATCTATTTTTAAGATAGTAATGAACAAATTCACAAACCCTCACGAAAAAGAATAAACTAAAATAATTAATTAACTAACAAAAAGCCCACCTACGGAAACATATAGTAAGCTAAAAACAGACAAACAAGTCTGCGGTATTTATTTTTAGCTTAAAGCTATAGAATAATCACTCGGGTATTTATTATCACAGGTATACATGAACAGTGTGAATAAATAGAGGAAATCAACTTTTATTGGCGTAGTCGGGCGCCCTGCCTTATTTCTATGTATGGAGAGTATGTAAGCAAATTTACATATCTACAGATAAGAGAGGCCAGTCCACTATAATTGTAAATGATTATATTATTACTATTATTATTATTATTAGATCCGATTCTTACTAACCGTCGGGTTATACGCACTTACGCTAATGCGTAATGGTAGGGTGATTGTGAGATGAAATGGAGGACCTACAGTTTAACGTGGGATCCAAACCACGTTGGAAGCCTGGCATTCCACATATTCACAAGTTGTGATTAATACACATCTCACGTGTCAGAGGTGAAGGAAGGGTTTGGCAATCAGATAAATCTGTACCAGGATCAAAGATTGAACCCCGGACCCCCAACACAAAAGTCCGACACCTCACACCTAGACCACCAGGTCACCGATTGTCTTATCTAATCTTAATTGATATTGATTTTCAGATATTATATGCTAAGAATTTATAAACTAGTTAGCTCTAACTAAACCCAACCCTTCATTCTAAAACCTTTTATTCGCCTGTCCATTCCACGGACCGGGTAAAAACAAGTCCATTTCATGTATTGGGTAGCACTTCTAGCTGACCAGTTCATGAACTGGGCAGCTCAAGCACAAGCATTATCCAATTGAAACCTTATTTTTGTTTGGTGATGTTCATGAAATCCTTTTAGACATTTAGTCACTTATAGTGTACAGGTTTCTGTTACGTTACAATCAGAGCTGATCCAAGTAAAGAACAATATTCGATTCCACATAATTTAACATTTATTACTTGGCTAGATCTGAAAGCCTTTTAATCATTTAAATTCTAAAGGTTTCTGCTATGTTTCAATAAGAGGTGATCTAAATCAAGATCAATGTCAGATACCACTCTTTCGTATCATGTGTAAACTAACTAACACAATGAAAGTGATTGGAAATGAACTGTGGTCCCACCAGAGAGCAATAAGACCTCGTGCCCATCCCTCTAGCGTCACACACGGCGGGACCAGAGTTCAAGAGCGTGCGGTGATGGTAGACTGACATCATACTCTACACAACTCATTAGCCGAACGAGTTTTTACCCGGTCTATGGAATGGATAAGTGAGGAATACAGTTCATGGAATGGATAGGAATAGGACCAATTTCCCTTTTGGGGTGTAGCATATATATACACCCCTTTCGTCGTCAATGATAAAATGAGATGTCTTCGTACGTGCTTTTAACCTCAAGTGCTGGAATTTGGAATAAATGACACCTTTCCTTGATCCCGTGGATTCGTGGTCAACTCTACAGCTACACTATCGAAAGTAATGGGATCAAACAAAAGGGGGTTATGGAGGCAATGCGTAAGGATACCCCAGTTCTGATATCAATGACATGGGCACGAACATTTATTTTAATAGGGCTATCTACTAGAAAACGTTATTCTACCTTTAACTAATAAAGATTATCAAGTACCCCATACGGGATTACATCTTATTTCAAGGGGGAGGAGTCCAGAACCCCATCTAACCCACACACTCTACGTCCTTGCTCATTGGTGACGGGAAAGATCACAGTGAATTGACGACTTCTCCGTCTAGACGAGAAACCAACATTTAGAGCTCAAATAAAAGGAGTGAAGGATGTGAAAAATGTTCTATGCAAAACAGTTTTATAGTATTCAATAAGTCTTCAACCTGGGTCCCCCCAGTTTTTTGTACTGATGGTTTTGTTGTCCTCCTTGTTGCTGCATCGTGCATGATGACCTGATCAGAGACAGGATTATAGAGTCAGAGAGTAGAATGTTTTGAAAACTGATAAATGAGTGAGGGTGTGGTATTCAAGAACAGTAGTGGATGGATAGTGTGGTCCCTATCACACTATTGGCCCACCATTTAACCTATGATGACCCAAGAAATCCCACGCTTGTGTCCACTTGGCATCAACTTAGGGCAAGTTTCATAGTCAAATTTAGTACGCCTCAAGTGCGGCGCTACATTAAGTACATGACGACACCTACCTAAACTCGAATGGAATGGGCCAGCTTACTATGAGAGAACTGCCCATTCCATTCGAGTTTAGGTAGGTGTCGTCTTGTACTTAGTGTAGCGCCGCACTTGAGGAGTACTAAATTTTACTATGAAACTGGCCCTTATTCAACTTCTTGCATACTTTCCTGAATGTAAGTGTAGTGCCATCAGTTTGGTTCCTCTCAGAGTTTGGTACCGCTACTTCTTTGGTGCCCCTCCTCGTTCTGTACCCCCTCCAGTTCTACATCCCTCCCAGTTTGGCATTCCTACCAGTTCAGCAGAACCCCTACTAAACCGGCACATCCCAATGGTAATTACTGGATATTATTTAATATTTGTTTAAAATTGAATTAAACGTTTCTACTTGAGCCCTTATTTATTTGGCCCAAAAACGTGTTTTGATACAAAAATTGTACCAAAACTGATCGTAAATGTCTTGTACTTTCACTCTAGCTTAAGGAAGGAGTGTAAAGAATGTGAGTTAAGGTCAGTGTCTTTACAGTTTTTAAAGCACATAATTTGGGGGTGAAATAATTAATATTGCTCCAGTAGAAATATGATGTTTAATTTTCTTCACATGATGATATCAACTGTTGTTGAATATCTGTCTTGAGCATAGTGGCATTAGATGAAAGACTTTTTAAATGAAGATAAAAATTGTCATTAAATTCCAGGACACCCTTGAAAGATATTCAAGAATAGAAGAATGAAGAAAATTAAATTCTATACTCGTGTATTTCTACTGGTCATAGGGTCCTTATTGCAATTGATCAATGTTAACGCAGAGGCTGGTATTTAAATTTCACTGTAGTTCACAAGGAAAAATCTTCCTCGTATACATTTTTTCTCTAAGGTATTCTCATCCTATTTACAAAGCTAAGGAGTGTTGAAGCTACCTTAACTATCACCGCTCTTTTGTTTAAATAGTTTTAGATTTTTAGCTAACTTATAAATCAAAATTTGAATATCCTTAATATAATGCATTTCTCGGTAGAATCGGATATTTAAATAAATACTCTTAAAAATTCCAAAATAAAATATGTTTCATTAACATCCTAACCCTTAATTCACTAAATAGAGCTTCCGCCTATTAATTTTAAGATTACCAGGTTTAATTCCCACCCTTGTAAAAAAAATGTAACTATGTAATTGGAAACGTTTCTTTTCCTATTGATGACTTAACTGATGGAGGACTGGGTGTTTTTTTTATCTAAAATAAGATATTTTTAAATTAATAACTCAACGGTTCATAAAGTACAACGTTAAATACCGTAAATTATTGAATTTAATAAAGTATACACATAATACAAACTTGTCCAATTTTTAATTTTGGAAAACACAATTCTGAATTCTGAATTTGTATGAATGCTTTACATAATAAGGGCCACACACCCGTTCCCTCCCATAACCCGCATGCTTATTTAAACAAAAGAGCGCGAGAAATTGTTCTGTTTTAACCCATTGTTCCTTCTAAATCCCCTGGATTCTTTCATCCGTTGAAGGCAAGGTTTGTCGAGAGGGGGTTGGGAAGTCTGAGAGGCAGGAGAGGGGTATCATCTCTAAATGTCCACTCGGTGCTGTTATCCCTCTTGTTCGGGCTGGGACTCCGGACCGGGTTGTCTTCCCCCCTCTAACCCTCCCCCCACCCCCTTCACAAACCCGTTGGGAATACGCAGACGGAATTATTCCGCGGGTAGGGAATTATTCGGTCAGAAGGATGATGGTGTGTGTTTGGCGGAGGACTGGCAGTTGTTCTAACAGTAATGCCAACTTAATCTGCGTTTTGTTTTTCCCCCCCCTCTCGTGGTGGCGTGTCCACTCCACGGATCGCGCGCAGTGTGCAACGACAGCCATCTCCTCCCACCACCATGACCGGCATCGCTTGGAAAGGAGAGGAATAAATTAGAACGGTGCAGCGAACGTTTTGAAATTAAAAGATAATACCGCGGGAAATAGCAGACTGGAAGCGTGTCCTTGCATACGAATCGCTATGACGAGCTCCGCAGCAGACAAACTCCCGTGAAGGAAATACTAAATAATAGGAAAAAAAAAAGTATATTTATTTGCCCTCAAGCTCTAGTGCTTTTTAGAATATATAAACATTTTTTGGTGGTAGATCTTGATAACATTTTACTACATTATTTACCGAGTGAAACGAGGCTCTGGCTTAACTCGACAATTTATCGTTTCGTCTATCCTGATATTTGTTCCGTGATAACTACCAAATGCTAAGCTCAATTTTAATCTAATTTGGCGAGGAAATTCTTTTAATACGAGAAAAACGAAGTATGTAATTGATATTTCAATCTGAATATTTGTTTCAATATAGTGGCCGCTAAAGAGGTTTTTCGTTTAATAGCCCATCTTAACTGGGTTTTTTTTTATCAAAATTCTACGTAATTGTTTGAGTACGTCAGGAGCCCTTTTTTAAACTATACATTTGTGGCGAGAGTGAGGTCTTAAGGTGAGATGGAAGGGGATTTGAGAAAAGGTAATTATTTTTGCGGTTTTTATGGCAAAACTTTTTTTGGTTGAAACAAATAAAATAGGGCTCTAGTACAAACATAGAATTAAGTTTTCTTCACATGGTGACCTCAAAATTTCTTGAATATCTGTCAAGAGTGTTCTGGAAGTTAATGACAACGTTTCTCTTCATTTAAAAATTCTGTCATCTAATACCGCTATGTTCATAGCAGATAGTCAACAACCGTTGATATCACCGTGTGAAGAAAATTAAATTCTATATTTCTACGGGAGCAATATTTTATTTATTTTAGCAATATATATATATATATATATATATCCATAAATGATGCAAAAACACTGCCGTTTTCTCGTATACTCTTCCATCCTACCTTAAACTACGTTGAAAACAGCTATTCTCTATACATATGATGTACTATTTAACATAATCCCAATTTATTTTCTATCACCAAGATAAAATATCAACTTCAAATCCAAGGAGAAATTATGGGTGATATTCCAACTTGAAATCTAAAGTCTCTATTAAATAATCTGAAAGGTCATATTTACTCTATAAGAATTCTACCATATATTAATATATCTAGCAGAATTCTGGTACAATGACACGAATATGACACTTACTCTTAACACGATGTACTTATAATTTGTTTTAATGCAGAGAGCGAGTTCTACTCCTCACAGTACGACTCGTGATATTATTTATCAAATATCTCCAGATAACTTTGCCTGACCTATGAATACTTGAAAGTAGAGCTAGAAATTGTTCACTTCTGAATCAGGCTCTTTCTATGTAAATAGGACAGTTGCTCTTGTTTCGTGACAGTAAAATCACATTCATTAAGGTGTGGATATAGGGGACGCGAGTAAAGATCAGGTTTTTTTTGCAGTTTTTATAGAAAAATATTATTTTAGTCAAAATAAATCAAATATTGCTCCATTAGCGTCTAATAGCGTAAGAGTACAATTTTCTTAACATGGTGATACAGGTTGTTTCAGTGGCAGGTCCCACTTTTTAAATGTGTCTTGACTTATTAACTAAATAGTTACGTAAATACGTGTAAATGAGGGGTTAAAATTGGCAGTCTGACTTACCTTCATATCAAGTTCTGAAGTCTCCTTCACACCTCTTCAAACCATGTTCGCACATGTTTCACCATGTTTTCAGATACACGCCTCAACATGTCTGCGTCAGTATTTTTTATTTCACTCATGATGTTTTAATCGAGGTCCTGAATGGCTTGTCGTCTATATTTATAGACTCTTTCCTCAAGATTGTCTTTCAATAAATAATTTGATGACGTCATGACTGGTGAGGGGGGCACAGGTTTTTGGAGATGACAAGTTCTACGAAGAAGTAGTTGATAAGTGCCACGGACTCTTTGGAGGTGTGGCATGTGGCATCATACTACAGATGTACTTCTTCCAAAGCTTGATATTCTCTAGTTACTCCACGAACGCCATTAAAATGTCACTTTACGCATCTGTTTTCAGAGTAAATTCAAATATTGTTGGTCCGATTACTCTTTCAGCGGAATGTGCACACCACACGCACATATTTTTAGAATTAACAGATGTTTTGGGGTCAAATGAGGGTTTTATGACTCCTAAATTCTCGTGTTTTGTAAATTCACATAGCTTGAGAGATTGACTCAAGTTTCATCCGTAAATAACATCATAGTCAATATTCCAGGGTTTATTTCCACCAAGTTGAGGAGCCAATTCCAATAACGTAACTGCATGCTTGATGTGGTTGGGCTCTATAAACGGGTGAACATTTGTTACTTTGTCCGGCCTTAATTTTGCACGCTTAGCTACTCTTTGGCACATCGTCACTAGTCTCCTGCGGCAATCGTCATAGTGATCTCCGGGGGGAGATAAGCAATCGCTCACACCTCATGAACGAACATCTTCGGCACATTGCGGCACTTTTGAAAAAATAAAACACTAAATTTTCCGCGCCGTTCCGAAGTTCACTTGATATTTAGCCACAATCACTCCCACAAAGTTATAACGAATTAAAATGTGGTACTTCCCACTGATGAAACACCCTGTATTAACAGTTATTGAATATCTATGTAAGGTATTTTGGAAGTTATTTACAGCTTTTTCTCTTCGTTTAAAAAATGTTGTCATCTAATTCCTCAATACTCATATGACAGATCAACAAATGTTGATATCAGCAAGTTAATAAAGATAAATTCTAGGTTTTTATTGAAGTAATATTTTATTTATTTTGGCCCAAAAAGTTTTGCCATAAAAACTGCTCATGTCCCCTGCAGTCACACCTTAAGTTTAAATTATTCCACATAATGTGTGTGTGTGTGTATGTGTCTCACGTTCTAGCTTTCCACATACCTACAAGAATGGTGAAGGATTGATAGAGATGATATTTAGATGAAACGTAGCTTTAATAGCGTGGCGGGAGTGTAGGAAACCACTTAGGAATAAAAAGCCATTTCAGTACACCTGGCGGGAAATTGAACATCAAACTCCCCGCAACTGGCAATCCAATCTGCTGTGAGGGTGACATCTTAGACCGTTCAACTAAATCAGCGTCTAAGTAATTGAAAAGAAGGGAAACGTGTTTTAAACCAAATTTAGATCCTTAATTCTAATTTGACGATATTTTTATATACACATGGGGTAGAAGAATAGTCAACTTTTTGGTATTCCCAACTACCTGCAACGGAGTCATGAAGTCCAAGGCTCACAATATACTTGATTAGTGATGAAAAAGAAGTTAAAGTTTGAATTTTTGCCGATTCAATAGGGGATGGTATTTAAAATGTTATTTTACCCATCCTCCAGTAACGCAAATGTGAGTGCAGCTCTTCCAAAGCTACCCTACCTATTATTTCTCCATGGATTATACCATTTACAGCCATGTTTATTTTTAGTGCCACATATTTTCTTACCCATACATCCGAATATTTATACTAATAGGGTGGAGATGAGAAAAGTAAAATTTAGAGTAAATAAACCTACATTTCGGTATAGGGATATCAGGAAATAATTTAGGAAAAACTATCTTTAAAGACCTTAGTACACTTTACTGGGCTATTAGTGCTGATCTCCATGCTACATACAAACACATGATGATTTTTACAAATAAATATAAACATTTGTATTTCCAATTTTTCTTTAGCTTATTGTTGTCAAATATCAAGAAAAAATAATCTAATTTTAACTATACTGGTATATTTATGGACATAAATGTCAGTTTTGTCGGTTTCGCCATCTACAGGTAGGTTTGAGTTCGAATTTCGAGTTGATGTAGTGAGGTGTTTTATCCTAAATATTTAATAATCTCCCTTAAAAAATGCCTGTGCATTTCATCTGAGATGTATCAACTTATCCTTAACCTCTCAGTGTAAACACTCAGATACCTTTGACGTAGAGTACGTCAAAAAACTAAAATTATACTTGATATAAAAATAAGCTTTCGTTTCATACGTTTCATTATAATTGTTATATCCTTTCTTAGAAAAAAGTATTCTAATATCACATTTCATAAACTTGCTAAAAGATATATGGATTCATTATTCTTCCCAACCTTTGTTTCAGTTTTAAAAATGATCAATTACTCTTAGTAATAATGACAATATGACTGACTATATCGGTGGATTATATTTCCTTGGTTCGTCAATATACAGTGCGAGTTGAGGTTATATTCATTTCCTTGAAGAATGAATTGGATACAATTCATGGATCCATTTCCAAACTAAAAATAAATTTCCCAATCAGATAATACATAAAGGAACAGTAAACATGATATCACCTTCTATTTTCTGCGTCCTTAGGGACGTAAATAAAAAAATAAAATTAATGAAATATTAAAAAGAAAAGTCTTATTGTGTGTTTTTAATTTAATAAAAAATATAGCCTTTCATGTTCTAGGATGTATTATATTCTTATTATTATTATATTATTATTAAATCGTTCAGATTGTACGCTAATGGGCTAGGGATGAAGAAGGTTGAATTTATAGTAAGTGTACCCGTATTTTCACGGTAATATTGGGAAACCTTTTAGGGAAAACCAACCATAGTACACTAGACCGGGATTCAAATCCCGATCTCCCCATCATCGACATTCTAGTATATTGCGAGAGTTGCGCGTTAGACCATGTGGTCACCGAAGTGAGTAACTAGGATGTAGAGTAAAGAAGTGTCGAAACAACGTTTAATAGAGTATTTACGTGTAATTTTACAGATAGACGTTAATGTAGTCATTGAAATAAATTTTAGTACAAATAACCTTTGTATTGTTGCGCATTTAAACCGTACACATATTATATCCAATATATATAATATATATTTTATTATGTATTAATATATATTTTGATATAAGTCTACATCAATAATATCGTTTTTATTTGGGCAAAATTAAGCCCAGCGACTTTTCTTACACTTAACCCACTTTATATAGTCTTGTTTATTTATAATTTATATATATATATATATATATATAAGAGTAAAGTCCCGCTTCAATGGATGCATGATCTAAGACGTTACTCTCCCAAAATAATAGACTATCGATGATGAGGAAATCGGTGTAAGAACTCCAGTTGGTTCTACTGGATATGGTTATTATGGAAAAGGTTTTCCACTCTGTTTCCACGCATCTATAAAATCGCGGAAAAGTGTTCAGTAGGCCTATTAAATACTTAAAATTTATGCTACATAATTAAATTTGTTAATAAATCTAGCATATAACTAAAAGTAGTACCCAGATTTAAACATGTCTAGCTCATCTTTCTTGAAGATTCAAGTCATATGGTTTGTAAAAATGTTAAGAGATATTTTAGAGTTTTGTGATTTGAGTAAATCTGAGTGTGAAGAACATTTTTATAAACCTAAAAAGAAATGTGTTTAATGAAATCGGGAAGCCTCTTTCAATAGCATCCAGAGCAACCTGACTAAGGTAAACTGTAATATCTTACAGCTCCATTGTTGAAAAATGTTACATTGTGATGCCTTCCTTGAAGTAAAAATTTGTATTAAAAAATTATTATAGCTTATGGATTTCCTAAAACGCATCCTTTCCTTTGAATGATTTGAAATCATTATTTTTCGGGAAAAATACTAGTTGTCATATCTTTATTTATTTTTTTAATAAATACATGAAAATAGTTTTTTGTGGAGTTTGGGGAATTAATGTCGAATGGAACTACCTCGTGTCTTAGACAAAAATATTATGCGCAGAATATATTAAATTATCCATTCAGAATTATTTATAAAATTGTACTAATTATAACTACATATTATAAATTCTTGTTAATCAACTCAATGAATTAAGATTAAATTTTTAATTTTATTATCAATGCTATTCCATAAAATATTTATCTTAATACCTGGCTATATTTTGCTAGAATTAACGCTTCCCGTAATTTAATAATTTACTTTGTTCAATATATGTGTATCGCGTACCAGCGAGGAGGAATTACCCGCTGAGCTTTTATCAACGACTTTGAAACAGATTTATATCAACCCTGAGACCAACGTTGAACGTCACTTGGAACAACACACCCCTCCTTACCTCCCTTCTCACCCCCTGCAACATTCTGGAATGTGTAAAAGCCGAAGGCTTCAAGGCAGGTAGTTCATTCCCCATCCACGAGATGCCTCTGGAATCCTACCCAAGTTCCCTCCCCCCTAACCCTCTCTGCCACCCGCCTAACCATACAGGAAACTTCCTTCCACACACAAGTCTAACATGCCGGCAGATGCCTGCACACACTTCCACAAAACTGTATACACATTAACCGAGGTACTCGCAAAGTTTTTCAAATACATCGGAGGAAGAATTTCGTGATCGTATTTCCTAATGAGAAATAACTTTGACAAGAGCTCATTTCAGAAAAGACGTGGAAGCGGTTAGACACAAGTAATTATTTAAAATTATTTACCTAAGGAAAATTGACGAGTATGTAAATATATATTTATATTTAACATACTCTCCAATTTACATATATGATATAACGTGAAATCTCTTAATAGCGGGCACCTTTGGGAATTAAATAAAGTCCGTCATTAAGTGGTTTCCGTTATTTGGAAACATATATAATTTTTAATCAAATATATTGAACACGATTCAATCTATATGAACCTATTATACTTTGACTGTAAACCAATACAATCTAATTATTGCACTATACAATAATGTTTGCAAGCTTTATAACAAATGAATGAATAATGTATGTAGCTTACTATACAGAATGTATAATATACAAAACAATACGCAAATAAAACTTAATTTAAACAGTAGGCAGTAGGTACGAGCACCGAAAACTGATGAAACATCCCCCGTTGATGTCTCAGTGGGGGTTTGAGGTAAAACATTGAAGTACCGTAGTCATTACTACGAAGGCGAAACTTTCCATAGAGGAGGGAGGCAGAAATGCTCACATTTCGCGCGAGACAATGGAATTCTTGACATTTCTACACTCAAATTATAAATATGGGCTGTCTTTTTTTTTCAATTTTATACCCCCGTTGTTTTGATATTAATATAGATAAATATTTGTCTTTATAAGTTTCCGTTTTCATTTTGAGAATGTCCGCTATTGGGATATTGTTTCGTCGTAATAAACTATGTAATTTTCCCCGGGAAACTTAAGCTGTCCGTTATAAAGGAAAACTTGCTATTAAGAGGTGTCCGTTAAGGATGCTTTCACTGTATATATATATTTTATATTTTGAGAAGGGCCCAGTCCCCTGAGTTCTATCCTATTTTCTCCTCTATTATTTTATACTGTTCAGGTTATAAACATATCAAATGTCGGGATGTACCGATGCGGATACCGATGAATAGTTATCGAGCCATTATTAGTGCATCAGCAATTAATCGTAATCGACGATTATTATGTCGAATAATCATTTTTAAGTAAAATTTAACTCAAAATTTTCTAGGCAGAAGTTTAATTATAAAAAATACATATACACTTCATCTTGGTGGTGGGCTAGGAAAAGATTACATAACCAGGTAAAGAAATCTACATTCATACCATTGCTAAACTTATTAATCTAGTTCCAACTTTCACCGGTTATGCATAAAATATATTTTTGCATACATACAATCTTTTTGTATTAGTTAATTTACTTTTATTATTCTCTTAAGCATATTTCCCAATAGCTATTAATAAATAATCGATAATCGGGATTATTCGGTGTATATAATCGTTGCATATACAATTTTTTAAACAATTGGTAATTAGCTCTACTGAATCAGAACATATCTATTAATTTGTAATTTCAGCACAAATATTATGTGCTAATCCATCTTTCTTACCTTTTACAGAGGGATGATTTTTGTACAAATATGCTTTTTTAAATGTGTTTTTTTTGTTGGGTATTATTAGTTTGTATTTAAATGAGCTTAAATTTAGAAAGAAACAATATAAGATTTTTATATTAATGTATAATAAAAATATATAAAATTTAAAAAATCATTTATACAGTAAGATTGTAAGCTTTGTGGGGAACATCTAGTTAATTTCGGCTATTATTAACATAGTGGTTCAAATCTCGACTGGGTGAACCGGTGATGTTTTTACATTATGTTACGTATCAATGTGGTTTTCCATTCTCTTTCCTTGCCAATATGGGGTACTGCCTTTTAACTTCCTTCCTTATCCCTTACCCCATTTATTAATGTGTGATGTAGAAAACTCAAAACGCGTGTTTTTAAAGATTTATAGCAAAACATTTTTTGACCAAAATTAATCAAATATTGCTTCAATAAAAACAAAAAGTGTTTAATTTACTTCACATGGTGATATCAACAGTTGTTAAATATCTGTCATGAGCCTAGCGACATTAGATGACAAACTTTTTAAATGAAGAGAAAAAGTTTTCATGAAATCCCAGGACACCCTTGACAGATATTTCAGAACTGTTGAGATTATCATATGGAGAAAACTATAATCTATGTTTATAATGCAATATAATATTTATTTTTATCAAAAAAAGTTTTGGAATCGAAACTGCACAAACACGAGTATTTTCTTGCGTTGCCTAGATTCCCACCTTAAACTTAAAAAAACAACTTATATTCAACTTCTAAACAAACTATATTCATGAGTATAAACATTTTTATGAGTGTAACTTGATTCTTTAGTGTCACCTTCCAGGAGGTTAAAAGCTCCAGAGTGACGTATCAAAAGCCCACTGAATCGTCACCCTATCAGTTATTGGACATCTGAGACTGGCAGATATGCAGTTAACTGCCAATATCCGCTTCCATCGCTATTTCAATCATCTCGAACCAATACGTCATTTGCAAAACGAGTGGGGGGTGAGAGGAGGGAGTGACGTCAAAAAGAATCGGAACGCTGCTGGATGTGAATGAGAGACCGGTTCGTTCAGCACAAAGTCCTGTCCATCCGCCCTTCCCCTCTTCCTATAGGTCATGTGTGTTTATATGAGTCGCACGATTCAGTGGAGTGTGAAGGTGTGTGTGAGAGAGAGAGAGATTGGGTAGGGGGGTTGTTAGGAGGGCTGTACATAGACTCGGACACGTTTAGAGTAGCTTGGAAGACATTTTGTTGGAGTTCAGATCCAAGTTGAGGTATATACTCTAACCCGGCTGTTGTGGCGGGTGAACTAAGGGTGGAATTAAAGGTTTTCTTAAGGTTAACGAAAGACAGAACGTGATGAATATTATAATACAAGACAATTCTAACCTATCCTAACCTAACCTAACCTATGGCACAACACGGCCATAACCTAAACAAGCCTAACCTATGTAATATAAAACACAAAACGATCCCAGGTCTGTGCAAAATGAAATGGAAAGATATTGGCTGGTCTATAGGGAAACATTTGTATGGTATATGGGGCCAAAATATTAGGCCTACTGCTAAAGGATTGGTGGGCCTGAATTAATATTTCTTAGCTAGGCAGGGGGAAGGAGGAAGATTATTTCCAGTGATTAGAGAACTATGAGTGGAACATCTTGTACTCTTAATTCGGTCATGACCGGGGGATAGACTCTCGGACGCCATCTTGTATGTATATCTAATAGCAATCATCTCAAGTATTTCTTAGCTTATTGCATCTCAAGGGGTGGACCTTTATTATCAATGCTGTTACAATTTTCTATTTTGAGAGTAATACAAAGTATAACTTATCTGAGCTTGCACATAATGAACTTACTGGTTATATTATCAGTATACGCCTTATTAACCAACTTAATTCTAGGACAAATACAACACCCAGCCCTCAGACATTAATTTATCATCATCTTGAAAGGATCAACCGACATGTCTCCAATGATACATTTTTCGGCAAAGCCGGGAATCGAACCCGGGATTCTTAGCTCAGTAGGCAAACACATTATCAACCAAACTAAGGCGTCGAGCTACAAAGTCACTAAAACGTGTTTTGCTGTGTGTATTGGAGGAACTGTACATGAGTAAACAAGCCCAAAATATATATTTAATGAGAAAAAGTCTGGAATACACGAAATTTTTTTTTACTAAGAGCACCACGTCTTACTACCCGTTCGGGTTATACGACTATGTACTAATTACACCAATAGCTAAGGAATTAGAAAGGTTTAATTTAGAGGGAGTGCACCTTCATTTGCGCGGAAGAAGAGTTGAAAACCATTTAGTTAAAAATACTCCAATTGCACCCAACCAGAATTGAACCCTGATCTCCCCGTCTTCAGATGCTTAATACAACACGTGAGAAGTGCGTTAGTCCACGTGGACACCGCAGTGGGTCTGAGAATGATTAAGGTGGGGATGTAAGGAAAACGAGTTAAAGCAGTGGTTTCTTCTGTGTTTTTTAAAGTAAAACATTTTTAAGACCACGTTAATGATTAATGTAATAATCATTTTAATCTACATGCTTTGGTCACCAAATTGTGACTCACACTAAACTGAGCTTCCGATAATGGAGACATCAGAGTTTAAATCCCGGTTGGATGTACTGTAGGTGATATTTTTCCTAAAGGATTTTCCACCCTCCCTCCAAGAAATATATGGTACATTTCGTATAAATTTAACTATCCTTTACGCTAACTCATTAGCATAACTAGTACATATGCATACAGTGCAAACGGGCAGTAAGACTCGGTGATATTAAAAACAATTAAAATGTAATGATGTCATACTCTTATTAAATATATCATGGAGTTAAATGGATGATATACCTGTTGAGCTTCAGTCATGGTTTATATCCATCCGTGGGTAGATATCCGTCAATTCTAGTTGTTTTGGCGAGTCAGCTCTGCTGTCTAGACCCCACCTTCCTTGACACCCCTGCACCACCCACCCCTTCCCAAACTTATCCTACGTCCTGACCTCTCTTTCTAACTCGCTCTCAATACTCAAAGAGTTCACCCAGGCTTGAAATGTTCGCTAACAACACAAAAACAACATAAAAACAGAACACTCGCGCTCATTTTTGGAACTAATCAACTTACTAATAATGTTTTCTTTAGTATCTGTCACATGAACCGAATTAATGGATTTCAAACGAAATTAAAGAGTGGGGAATTACACATACCTATACTTAGAATGAGTTCGATTTGATTGCGTTCAAAATAATTTGTATTTCATCATCCTGTATCATTACAATACGCATGTTTATGAAACACGATTGTGAAAGAACAAGGTCTAATTTTCAATGTTAGTTTTGTGTTATGATGAATATAAGCGGTTTTAATTTTGGTATATGTGGTGCCCTCAATAGCG
>CABFOW010003909.1:8596-19957 GCA_902141385.1 Timema californicum
CCCCCCCCCCAGATATATTTCAAATCCTCCGATGTTATCGACTATAAAGCTGAAAGATGGCCTTAAATCAAACTCCAAATTACTTCTAAACGCATTCTATTTTCAAAAATTGGCTGGAGAAGACCGCTTCAAATAACTACTAGACTCAAATAATCTAATTAAAAAAATTCAAGGTGAAGACTACTCATAGCTTCTAGAATGAAACATTTTTCAAAAAGTTATTGAAAGAGGGCCACTCCAAATGGTTTATAAAAACTATCTGATTTTTAAAAAAATTGGGGAAGATGACCACGGTTTAAAACATACATAAGATTAAATATTAATGAGGAACTATTAAACTACCTTTACGGAAATTTAATATTGTAAATAACTATGACCCCTATAAAAATGATCTTGGTCCGCCCCTGCCGTCATCGATAATCCATTCGATTGCGGGAGTGATGCCTTAGAGAAAGAAGACTATTCAAACAACGAAGCAGATATCTTATCTATTAATTTGTAATGTTTGCTACTTGTTTCTCTAATAACAACGATATTTAATAATAGTCATTTGTGCTGATGTATAATTGCATGTATTAAAAACTACTGAAACGAGTAAGAGCTTGGAAGATTGGGTAACAAAGAGTGATTGAAGAACCACTGAAACGAGCAAAGGCTTGGAAGACTAGGTAACAAAGGGTGATTGAAGAACCACTGAAACGAGCAAAGGCTTGGAAGACTAGGTAACAAAGGGTGATTGAGGAACTACCGAAACGAGCAAAGGCTTGAAAGATTGGGTAACAAAGGGTGATTGAGGAACCACCTAAACAAGCAAGGGCTTGGAAGGCTGGGTAACAAAGGGTGAATGAAGAACCACAGATCGATATATTATTATCCTCGTTTGAGGCCGGTTGATATAAAGCTCCGAAGCGCTTGTAGAATGTGCGATTGTTTGTTCTGAAGGTCTCAGGTCGCATGAAGGGCACTTGTTAGACACGTGCCAGTCTGGCATGTCTTGTATTGACAGCTGGCAGTAATATAGCTGCTGGTGCCCGCCCGATCTAAACTTGTACGTACACTCAGTAGAAATAGTAACCTTCAATTGAGCCGCTGCTTACAAATCTTGGTGCCCAAGCTCGATTCACCGAGTCTCTTCCGTTAGACTTAGTGGTAAAGTGACGTTCTGGGATTCGGTTTTTGTGCTTGCCGTTTATTTATATCTAGAGTTGCGCGTCTCACTGCCCGTTCAGGTTATACGCACTTACGCTAATGTGTAATGGTAGGGTGATTGTTAGATGAAATGAAGGACCTACAGTTTAACGTGGGATCCGAACCATGGTGGAGGCCTGGCATTCCCCACATTCACAAGATGTCTTGTTAGAGGTAAAGGAAGGGTTTGGTAATCAGATAAATCTGTGCCGGGACCGAGGATTGAGCCCCGGACCCCCAGCACAGAAGCCAGACACCTTACCCCTAGACGCCTATAGTATAAATACTGTAGGAATGTTGGTATCTAATAGTTACAAGCTTATAAAACTATTTTAGTATATTAATACATCAACTGAAGCAGTCATTTTTTAATATATCAATCATAATAAAACGTGGTCCAAGTATAAATCTCGTTTTACCACATTCATATAGTTTTTATGTATATATAAGAATAGCCCAAACGAGTAGTAAAATGCGCTGGGGGAAAAAACCCCACCGATAAACATAATAACACCTACAGTTAAAATAAATGTTGAGAGAAAAAACGAACACCTTTCATGATTTCTAAAACACTCTCCACCCTCTATTTAATACTATTGGCACTTCGATGTTGGCTTAGCGATTTAATTAATTATATTTTCAATCAAGCGAATACTTTTTTTTTACAGTGTACGTAGTGTTTCCCTCGTGTTTGTCCGACGGATTAAATTGTCAAGTTTCTGATTGGTTCTCGCACATACAGCAAGGTCCCGTTCTTATTGTCTTAGTAGCGGGACAATGGTCACCCAATACCCCAGAAATTGCGAGCTGGGTCGTAATGATGTTGGTTGACTGTGCGATCGCCTGTATTGTAAAAAAATAACACACAACGAAATTCGCCCTTATTTGTTCAGCGTGTATCCTATCAGCGGGTGTGTCGCGGGGGAGGGGGGGGGCTGTTATCAATGAAGGCTTTTGTTTTTACCGTCAGGACAAAGTACGTATTGTTCCCAAGTTATACAATATTATTTTATACTAACAAAAAGTAGAACTGTTTACAAGACTCACTTTTGTCCGATTGAGTATGTATACTGTAGATTGTAGACCATTTTCTGAGTAAGAATAGAGGATTGTTTGCTGCTGTTTTGGCCTCTTTTAACGTTTCCTACGCTTGTATACCAGCGGTTTCCAACCTTTTGCAGGGTTTGGCCCCAATTTTTCTTTTAGAGTTGTAGATGAAAAATTTTCCGCAGTGGCGGTTTGCGGTTGAGGGTTTAAATTGTGGAGGTGGCACCTAGATCCTATTGTACTTTCAAATAAAGGGCCAGTTTCGTAGTCAGACTTAGTACGCCTCAAGTGCGGTGCTATACTAAATACAAGACATCACCTACCTAAACTCGAATCGAATGGGCCGTTCTCACATAGGAAACTGGCCCATTCCATTCTTGTTTAGGTAGGTGTCGTCATGTGCTTAGTGTAGCGCCGCTCTTGAGGCGTACTAAATTTGAGACGTTCTCACATAGGAAACTGGCCCATTCCATTCTGGTTTAGGTAGGTGTCGTCATGTGCTTAGTGTAGCGCCGCTCTTGAGGCGTACTAAATTTGAGTATGAAACTGGCCCTATGTGTGTTAAGAAACGAGTGGGTGATAATAAGTGGGCAGGGGGGACGCGAGTGGGAGAGGGGTAGTTAGGAAGCACGGAGGATAGGGGGAGAGTGACAAATATTGGGCCAACCTTAAAATTATTTTAGTTAACTTATTGATGATAAAAAATGAAGTATGGTTCAAGAACATGACGGGTCTTTAAAGGCTCATTTGTTTCTTTACTACTTCTTTTTTTTTAGCACCGCGTCTTACTAACCGTTCGGGTTGTACGCCTTTGTACTAATTACGCTAATGTGTTAGGGATAAGGAAAGTTGAATTTAAAGGTCACCCGCATTTGTGTGGAGAGCGAGTGGAAAACATTTAGGAAAAACCTCCCTTAGTGCACCCGCACCGAACCGCGATCTCAAGTTCCCGGTCATCGGCAGTCTAGTCTATGGCGAGAGTAGCGCGTTAGACCACGCGGCCACCGAAGCAGATGTTTCTTACTACTGCTACTACTACTACTGTTACTACTACTATCACTACCCCTAATTATTATTATTATTACTGTTATTATTATCCACTTAACCATTTGAAATTAATTTACAGAAATAATAATTGAAAATTTTCCGTATCACATTTCTACTCAGGACGCCTATGTAACTTATAAGCGCTCAAATCCTAGTTCTTAACTCATGTTTTTCACTGCTTCCTACTACCCGTCTGGACCCTTCACAAGAAATTACACAAGTGGTGGAGGTAGAATTAAGAGAAAATGCACCTTCATTTGCATAAAGGAAGGTTGGGAGCAATCACCCCCTGTAAACCTGGCCAGAATTCCAAGTCCCGACTTCCCCGTCACTGGCAAACCAAATCAAACGAGCGTGACGTTAAACCCGCGTGTCCACCGATGCTTGTTTCACTTTTTATAAATACGTAGCTTATAATGATACATGAACTTGACTAAGAAGTCGTAAGAAAGAATCAACAAGTCCGGGAGATATTTTTGGATGTAATGTTAGCAGTATCGCAAAGCTACCACAGTAAGCTAAGTCAACAAGAAACTATCGAAGTGGGATTGACAAAAGGAACCTAAGCAGTAGCTTGACGGTTTATTTTAACCAATTACATTTCTATTTGAATTTAGCAACTTCCTATCATAATTAAAATCACTTTAAAAAGTAAATATTAAACTAAAACCTCAACAAGCATTGCGACCCCCAGGTTGGAAATCGCTGCTTTATACTGATCAATTTTCATAGGGAGAAACTTATCTACCGCTAAAAAAAAGCTAGTATATACTTTAACGTATGTTCACGCGTCAATTTTGCAGCGGCCATTTTTTTATTGCCCTTAAAATAAAACTTAGAAATATGGTAAAATGTAGGTCATTTTTGAACTCATTTCTGCCCCCCTCCCCCCTCCCCAACAAAAATTTCTTCCAAACAAAATCATACTATAACTAAACTGTGTGGCTTATATCGTTTTAGAAACATAACTGCCCCTGCTGATAATCTTTGAACAAGGTTTCTGATGTCCTTAGAGTTACAACCTTTCCTAAAATAAAATAAAAACAATACTTTTTTTGGTTGTGGCAGTAATGGAGAAATGTCTGCCCGGAAATTTTTCTTAACATTGGTTAACTCTAGAAGATACTTAGAGTTGTCTTTATCATAGTCATTAAATTAGATATAGTTGTAAAAAATAAAATGCAAGGACTATTATATATTTGCTGAAAGTAATCATTTCTATTATTATTATAAATTAATGTACATGTACTATTTTGAGTATTATTTGTCTTAGTATTTATGCTATGAGGATAACATTAGGATGGATCTGAAAGATATAGGGTGTAATGAGGTGGACTGGATATAACTAACTCAAGATAAGGATAGGATGTAATAAGGTGGACAGGATAGAGCTATCTCAAGATAGATATAGGGCATAATGAAGTGGACTGGATAGAACCAACTCAAATGGGGCTAAGTTGGGTTGTTAGCATCCTTACTCCTTAAGTTAAGAAACTACGCGCTAGATACATTATTATCATTGTTATTGTTATTACCATTGTAATTATTTATCTAGCTTGTATGCTGTACGTCCGAATCGTTAAATAATTTATTGCTATAGATTAGAAACAATATTGATCAAGCAATCGTACTGCCAGCTTTATAGAAGAAAAGCCTGCACACTCGACCCCCAAAAACTTTTACTGTGCTATTTTAAAACTCCCTCGGAACTGCACGGCACGTACCGCTAACGCATTTCATTGGCGTTTATTTGAGGGTGGAACGACGACGGACACGCCCAGGCGAGCTACAGTAGCCCCATGGCTTCTTTGGTGCTGACTGAAAGCTTTGAAAAGTTACCAGACCAAATTATGTTTTCCTACGCCGAACCATATGATCTGCAAACATATGCGATTAGCAGCTGTCACTTCTGACAGTAAAAATTTAGGTATATACCTAAATGTTGACTGTCAGAAGTCAGCTGCTAGCTGTCAGTCAGCCCCAAAGAAGTCATACTGTAGTGAGAGAGCTTCCCTTTCGGACATTCCCTACCTGGAAACGCTCACTAACAAGAAGTTGGCTACTCTCGGGATCAAACGCAACCCGCTGTACTTGTCTGTACTAGCGCGAGAGGTTTTTACACGCCGCCGCCGCCCGTAAGAAAATCAGCGTATTCTCTTAATTTAATTTATTTGAACTATTAACATATACAACATACAACCCTCGGACGTTAATTCGGTCAGGAATCGAACCTGGGACCCCTTAGCTCGATACACAAGACACGCCACCGACTGATCTAAGATGTCGGGCCGTAGTTTCTTAACGAATGGGACTTCGAGAGCAGTTTGAGGGGATGATGAAAGAGGGTCTTATCTCTTTTGGAGACGCCGGTTGACGATGAAGGGACCGAGGATAAAATACAGGAGTAATATTGGTCGGTCGTGTTTCGTTCCTTTTACCTCCTGCGGCCCCCTCTCCCTCCCCCTTCCATCTTTGATAGGAACGGGGCTGGAAGGCGCGACCTCAGCGCACTTATGCCTCTCTCTCTCTCCGGGTGATAGAACCCCCTACCCGTGGGAACAGTGTAACAGCAGTGACCCAGTTCTGGCTGACATTGTCCAGACCCCCAGCTAGGAGTGGTGGACCTAATGGATGTGCACTCCACACACACACGCACGCACGCAGAACTCTGAAACAATCAGCTGGAGGGGTTTTACTTCATCCTTCCTACACCACTCAACTTAAGACACTTGAAAACTGAACCAACACACAGAAGAGTTATATCAATCTAAAACTTGAGGCACTCTGTCTACATTTCATGAAATTACAACTAGGTCATTTGTATCTATGTTGCAGCGACCTAGTCCAAACTTTTGAGAATTGTTTGTTAACTAATTTGGTGGATTGTATATATTAAATTTAGAACTAAGATAGGACGTACTGATTTTATTGAAATGAATAATCCGAAGGATATTTATTCTTTTTTTATTTTCATGCTTCTCATATTTTTGTTTCTTAGTGGGTCGTGTAATAATATGATCAGTCATATTTAATTAATTTAAAAATTAAATAAGTAATCTTGGTATTTTACATTTGCATCTTATGTAATTTATATCGAACGTTTTTAAAATTTGAGGGGGAATAAAATTCTCAACTCTGACTTTTTTAGTGACCAAACTAGCAATATTGACGAAAATATGTTGTTTTTAATTTGTTCTAGACATGAACATTATTTAGTTTTTATAAACGAACTAAATATTTTAAAAGAAATTATTTTTTTTGATAACTTTATTTTATATTAAAAAATATTGTTGTCGGCTATATTTGATGTAAATTTTGTATTGAAGTAGCTCCAGGCTTTAACAAAACTTTAAAGATGATACACCTTCACCCTTCTAGTGTATTTTGACACTTTAGCACAGTCACAAGTAAAATTATCTACTTACTTGCCTAAGAACTTGCCACACTTGCAAAAGTGAGCCTACACCACCTATTTCCATCTTGAGATAGTTACTACAGTCCACCTCATTATACCCTATCTCGATATTGAGCTTGCACGATTTCTATGTACAGGGCATGTAACTATTATTTAACCTCTTCCACTCTCCACTAAACTATTTTAATAATCCTTTTTTTTATATAGCAAAATATTTTCCTGATTATTTTGTTTTCTAACCCCCTAAATTTATTCTCGTGTAAATTATTTATTAGTTTGCAAACATTTTGTATTATATATTTTATTTTAGACATTAACTAGATTTAAAGATAAAAATAGAATTTTTCCCACTTCATTACCATACCTTTATCCCATTTTTCAAACAACTGCCTACCTCCCTTAACGACCCCAATCAAAAATAAGGAAAAATCAGATAATTTAAATACCTTACTGACTTTGCAGCTAAATATTTAATCGAAAGTGATAGATTTGTTAGCGTATGGTATTTCAAAAATATGTTGCCAAAGTAATAAACTAAAAAAATTCCCAAATCTCTTAAAAAGGTCAGGCCTGTTTTTTTTTTTAAATTATGTCTGTTTAAAGTTGGAGAATTGTATAATATAACTTTCTTGTAGACACCCTGTGTGGTTTGATAAGTGGTTTGATTTAATTGACACATATCGGCTTAATAATGTTCCGATGTGATAAAATAAACAATGCAACATATTCCCACGATGGAATGGACTAATGACGACTAAATTAAATCACTTTCACAGCCAGCTGTGCGTAAAACACTGGTAGTTCAATGAACAGTAGACCTCGATCCCTCCATGTTCTAAAGTTAAGGAATTTAAACTTAACGGAATTCCGAATTTTATCTTTGGATTTCAAATTGAAATACCTCCTATAATTTCTCCTTGGATTTTTAGTTGAAATACCTCCTATTATTTCTTCTTAGATTTCCAATTGAAATACCTCCTATAATTTCTCCTTGGTTAATTTAATCGACAAACCAGCGCAGCGTTGCAAAATTTATCTGATATATAAGGGAAGATTGACCATACTATAACAATATAGTAACAAAGCTGCTGCCAATCTCCCCAGTCCCCTCAGAGATTAGATTTGGTATATTTTAAATTTATTAGTCAACTGCTTTCGCGTGCTCATATATTTTCACAGCCACATATGTTCACTTCGAAACAATATGTGCTTTCGTGATTAATAAACGTCGGTTCTGAAATAAAAAATAATATGGTCGAGAACTTTCCTTTTAACATTTTAATTGTTATAAAAAACAACTTTGATATATTTATTGAAGTTTGTTGGGGTTTTACAAAAACGTTATTAAAGCTTTAACAAACGTTGTATTATTGTTTACTAAGCAATAAAAGTGGTAAGGAAAGTCCCATATAGTGTTTAGTTTAGAACACAAGTTTGTTAATCCAGGAAACACACATGATTTAATTTTAAAAGAAGTTTTCAAAACCCACTTGACAACCCTTATAATTTATCACTTTTTAGTTCTGCCATGAGCTGTTTCATAATGTAACATGATAGTTATGTGTGTGTGTTTTAATTGGCCTGTGGTCTGATTAAAACAATAAGTTAATTAATGAGCCTCTGGTATTAAAATCCTAAATGGGCTAGGGATATTTTAATGTGCGTCTCTTTACCTTTTTTGTGAGATACTTTTTGATATTAACTTCTGCTCTGGATATTCTTATATCAATATTATTTTAACGTCAGCACTATCATGCTTACACATAGTGCGTGTTTACTGAGTTTTTCCTCTCCCAGAAATAGTTTTACAGACAAATGATGGTGCATTTTTTAAAGCTTACCCTTCTTCAATATAGTTTTTAAAAGTCATGAAATTAATTTTTTGTCATTAAACTGTCACTAATAATTGAGTTTGCTGGTCATGACTACACTGTTGTAAGACAAGATCGGCATAGTTGTAAACATATTTGTATCGCTTATTTCTACCGGCTCACCTTATTTTCATAAAATTCCTTGTTATTAAATTATATCATTCCATAATTCTGGACATTATTAATTATCATCTAAGTTTAAAGAAATGAGCGTATAACCCGAACGGGTAGTAAGACGCGGTGCTAAATATTATTATTATTATTTAAGGAAATTGTATAATTTTGCTGTTGTTTTATGAAGGTAAAGTAACAAAAAAAAGTCTGTTTGAGTTAGTCGCATTGTTCCTGAACTTGCGTCCCGACCGCAACCGCTTTAAACAACCCCAAAGTTTTATAACTACAGCCTATTTGAGATAACATCCGTGCTTGAAAGTTAGTATTAGGTCTACCACACACCTGTAAAACCTGAAAAATACAAGGAATTTCACAAACTAACTTTAAAAAATTGTTAGGATATTTGTGATAGGTTTGAAATTAAACTACAAGCTTTAAAACGTAGGCTTTTGTTCGGGATAAAGGGGCGGGTTAAATGCGAACAGAATAAATAACCACAGTGTTTCGAATACATGTCTTACTAACCCCCTCTTCCTTCCCGCCGCCCCCCTCCTCCTCGAAACATTGGGTTCCGTAAAAAGTGTATAAATTTCTCCATCAAGGTCAAACCATCTTCTTCTAAACATGACTTCACACTATTCCCTTAAAAAAAAAATTAAATCGCATTCCTCTAAACTATATTTTCTATAAACTCTAAATAAGTTTTTAACAATAAATCCACATTGTAGCGCCTCAAAATTTGAGATTCAAATGTTTAAATCTGAAGAAGGATAAAATTATAGTTTTATGTTTTGTTTATTACACTAAAAATATGTATATTCTCAACTTGTCACTGATAAATACATAAATAAAAGGTGAAAATTCAAATATAAAATTCGACATTTTTCTTGTCGCCCCCAGAGTAAAACATATTTTGGAAAATAGCTCTCTATGCTAAAAGATCTCAGTATACCCGGCCGGGATTCTAACCCTGACTTACCCGTCACCGGTTAGTTACATTAAGGTCTGATTTTCATAGGAAGCCCGATATTTTTAAAAAAAACTTGAAACTCATGCTGCCACAATGGCGGAATAAAAATACTACAATTTTATTGTAGTTATTTTCTTAGTCTGTTTAGTTAGTAGCGTAAAGTAAAATTGCGTATTAATCTATAAAGGCAGTATTATTGGAAGATTTTGATAACTTTTTTAACTAAGAAATTAAACATAACATAAATAAAACATTTATACAATACTAATTTTTAGTGACTTTCAATCAATTTTGGTGTTAGCACGTAAGCTGGCTAAATATCAAGGTATGGCCAGGGGTCTCCAACCTGCAGGTTCATGAAATATGTATAATGATTTCAAGAGAGAGAATATATATATATACACATAATCAACAAGTAAAATAAAAACTTATTTTATTTACGTAGTTTACGTTAATTTATAAAATATCTTTGGTTTTTGACGTGAAGATTATGATGTTTTTATACAAATGTACTTTGAACTGGCAAATGACAACTTTAGTAGATAAGACCAATCGCGTTACCCTCTGCTACGAACAATATAAAAGTAGGGGGGGAAATAACGAGCATACGTCATGAAAAATTCGAAATTCTACCTATGGGAGACAAGACTAGTGTGAGTATAAATGTATAAAAATGAGCTCATACGAATATTTTAATGTTTATTCAAACCGAATACTGTCGGTACATCATTGCGGCCCTCGAACCAACAGTAGACAGAAACTTTGGCCCTTGGACATAAAAGGGTTGGGATACCCCTGTAGACAATCTTATCACTAAGTCTAGTTGTTTTGTTGCGGGTGTTTTACCTTATGATTCTGGAGATTGCGTATAAACCTGTTCATACAATTACAAACAACTAATTTAAATCGTATACTTATATTTAAACAAAAATATTCAGTAAAAAAAATACAGACTGACAACAAAATAGTATTTATTTTCCCCGAAACTGTGTGCGCGCGCTTACCGTGGGATATTTATTTTGTGTGGTAGAAATAAACTAAATCCTATTTAATATGATAAGCGATATTGTCTCGAACGGGTAGTAGGATGCTGTGACAAAAAATATATATACTTTAGCTGGTGTTTGGGTTCACAGGAAATTTGTTTTGTCTGGGGGAAAATATGGGAAAACACGGGGAATGTATTGTGTCTGGAAAGAAAATTGGGAAATACAGGGAATTTTGCAAAATCTAGTAAAAATAGTGGATTAATTATTAATTTGGGACATTTAACTACTTCTTCTAGCACAAGACTCTGTGCGTCTTGGCTGACTTCACAATTTGCTTCCACCAAAGTTGGGTCATTTAACTGAAAATCTTATAAATCATCCTGTTTTAAACAAAAGTTAAATGAGTTCACACTAGTCAATTTGACAAATAACATTCTATTACTCTTTTCTTCAATCTAATTTTCCTGGAAAAATTCTTAATTCTATCTTGAAAACGTGAGGAATTTGTTAGTAAGAAAATAATTGCAACCCTTTGGGTTGGGCTTTTATGATTGCTTTGAAACATGTCATTATCCACGGGTGCGTAACATCGGGTAAAGTTGGTGGCTTCGGATGCTTCAGATGCTATTTTGGATCATCCTCTCAGGTCTCTAGTTATTGTTGGGACATGTGTTGCTTTTCCACGTAACTTTTTCATTCTTTAGAATCTCTACGTCCTGT
>CABFOW010003909.1:20142-33483 GCA_902141385.1 Timema californicum
CCCCCCCTCCCCCCCTCTCTCTTTCTTGTCCTCGTAGTCTCGGAACAATGGCACTCGTAATGACTGGTTTCATAACGTAATTAGACCCCTCTCTCGCCCGACTCAAACCTGTCGACGAAATAATACGCCCCACCCTAGTTTTGTGGACGCGTGTTTAGGGATAAAAGGCCTGACTACAGTTCTAGAGAACCGTACCCGGTTTGTTTAGTGTTAAGGCGTTGTTCTTCTCCTTCCAAGTTGTTAGTTTGTAATTCGTGTGTGCTGGTATAGCCGTCGGATTCACACCCCTTTAACCGTGTGCTCGTATGTTTATCAAGGACTTAGCCAATTATCTCCAATAAAAATACATATTCTTCAAAAACCCACATTGGTAAAACCGTGCCCAGCTAACGTACAACAGACCTCAACTGACCTTCCTACAGTCAATTTTTTCATAGGAATGGCCTTATTTAACTGTTAGAGAAACTACAAGATCCACTTTAACGTATTTATACGTCATGTCATGCTAACTTAAGCTGTCACTTTCGATAGATACTATTAAAATAGTAATACTAGGTTGCAAAAAAAGTTTAACAAATAAATAAAACTTCATATGAAAATTGAACTGTACCTTATTCTTATTCTGTAAGTGGTAGAAACTAGATTGCTATCTTAACGCTCCAACATTAGTGTTTACAGATCATAGAGAAAACACAATGAAAGCTACTCTGTGTAAACGTCCGAGAATCGAACCTATATCTTCCCGTCATCGGCGAACAAGTCATCGCAATACCGCTGCTACAGGCATGTTACAACAAATATAAATACCCCTGAAGTATCATTAAGTTTGTAATTAGAATATGCGTTGTCTGGTAATGACAGGGATCGATGTGGGCCACGGGGTCGCCGGTTCTCAAATTGCCCGCTGCGCGCGTTTCACGTGCGTGGCTACGCTCGAAGGACACAACCCCATGCTGTATTAG
This sequence comes from Timema californicum, assembly GCA_902141385.1. NCBI lineage: Eukaryota > Metazoa > Arthropoda > Insecta > Phasmatodea > Timematidae > Timema > Timema californicum. The sequence goes on from CABFOW010003909.1 coordinate 21,105, forward strand.
AGGAGACTCTAAAGAGGTATCTGTTCCCCAGATAAGCGAATGCTGGACCCTGACACGGCAGGTTTTACATTTTGAAAAGTCTCTGACTTAGATAAGATGCCAGACTAGTGATGTGGCGGTGTTCTTAATAATAAAGTGTGCGTGGAATGTTATACCCTGATTTTAGTAGGAAGGCCGTTCTGGAAGACCTTTTATCCTACCAAAATGCTACTATAAAGTCGGGATCTGGTACGAAATAAGACCTTACAGAACGGGCTTCATAAATAAATCGGGCTATACCTGTTGTTGTTACCAGTGCTCGTGTTGATGTCGCGTTCCTTAGTTCGTGTCTTCGTTGTCATAGTGCGTACATGAATCGATGTGTCGTCTGAACGGCTGACTCCAACATTATGTGAGACTACGCTACCGCCCGGATACAAGGGATGCTGGGGGAGAGGGGGAGTAGATTTGTTTGTGCATGTACTAATTGGCAGCAGCGGGACTGTTTCCCTCTTATCGATCCGGCGTTGGCTGTGCCCTACTGGGCCATTCTAGAGCTCACCACCTACAGCTGCATAACTTTCACCAGCACAGCACGGCATAATATAGCTGCTTTACTTACAAGTCAGCACAGCATCATGACATATAGCTGCTTTACTTACAAGCTAGCACAGCATCATGACATATAGCTGCTTTACTTACAAGCCAGCACAGCATCATGACATATAGCTGCTTTACTTACAAGCCAGCACACTATCATGACACATAGCTGCTTTACTTACAGGCCAGCCAGCACACCATCATGACACATAGCTGCTTTACTTACAAGCCAGCATACCATCATGGCATAGAGCTGCTTTACTTACAAAGCTAGCACAGCATCATGATATATAGCTGCTTTACTTACAAGCCAGCACAGCATCATGACATATAGCTGCTTTACTTACAAGCCAGCACACCATCATGGCATAGAGCTGCTTTACTTACAAGCCAGCACACTATCATGACACATAGCTGCTTTACTTACAAGCCAGCCAGCACACCATCATGACACATAGCTGGTTTACTTACAAGCCAGCATACCATCATGGCATAGAGCTGCTTTACTTACAAGCCAGCACACCATCATGACATATAGCTGCTTATACTTACAAGCCAGCACACCATCATGACACATAGCTGTTAAACTTGCAGGTCAACAAAGAATAGCATGATATATCTAATTACAATTAAGTTTATTTTATACAAAATAACAAGGAGTTAATTGAGGTATCTAGATTATTAGCACTGCCTCCATGCATTTGTAATGTTACTAACTATAATTATATTTTCAAAGTTAATATGATGTGAGTAATTAGTAACCTAAAATAATATTTTTCCATTGACATGCTGTTTGTAAGGCAAATTCTTGCGTAATAATGCTAGGGAAAAAACAAGTGCTTTCAACTTTCTCTTGGGTTTATGTTCATGACTCTTTTTTTAAAAATAATTCCATAAAGTATTCACATTATATTGCTATATGATCGTGAGTTACTTTATCTTTCTTCTCGGTTATCATGCTCTGCCCTTTTGATTCTTTTTACCGAAACAAACGCCGACTATTCGGGGGCAGTTCTCCCCCGCCAACTTACCCCTTATATCTTTCTACGAACCTCTCCTAATTTGACCTTCTTTTAAGGTTGTTCATATGAGCTTTGAATTATTTCCAGATTATTTTTTTAAATCGATAATTTTGTATGATCAATACCGTATTAACAAACTTTTGTTTTGAAATTTAAATATATTTGGGCCTTCTTTAATATTTGTTTAGTTAGGTCTGTAAATGTCTTACTATGATATTTATTTAATTTTAGTTGTTTTAAACCCTCAATAAACTTAAATAAATACATTCACGTTGTTTCTATCACAATATAAAGGTTAATTATTAAGATCTGACAATGCTTGTTTATTTTACCCGCTTTGGTGGCCGAATGATCTAAGGCGTAACTCATGCAATAGGCTAGACTCCAAATCACAAAGAGATCGTGGTTTGAATCTCGATTGTGTGTACTGAGGGTGTTTTTCCTTTAAAATTTGTCTTTCTGGTCCCGAAAACATTATTGTAATCAGTACATAACATTTAACCTGAACGGGTAGTAAGGACCTGTGCTATTTTAGAACAAACCTTGTTAATCGATCGTGTACAAATGTTTTCCCAAACAAAATAATTAAATGTTAAAAAGAACAATTGAAATTTCGCTTGAACATCCTTAAAACACTCTCCGACCCTCATCCCTCTCCCATTTGACCTCGAAGCCTGTGCAGTGCAGGTGAGATGGTGAGAGGGGTGGGTCCGTGTTACGTCAGAGATGGGTCGATACTCCTGGTTGGTAAAAATAACTGCTGGTAACATTTCCATGTTGTCACTCGGGTTAAAAACCATCCCTACTTGCCTGAGACCGTTCGTTGCCCTCCCCTTGGAAGACCCCCAGAAGTGACGCACAAGGCTAGGTCCAAGACGAGGGGGAAATCAGTGACGTATTTTTTTTTAAATGGTTTATATGGTTGCCCACTTAAACAATATAAAAACAAAACATACACTTTGATAATTTTTATGTATCTGCGAGCTTGAAAACAATGAAGAAACAAGAAATTGTTTCAAATAGGTACTTAATCTAAGAAATCTAGATGGAAGGTGGGGTGGGGATGTTTAATGTAAACTGCAATTTTTTCAAAGTGCCTTCAATTCTTAACCCTAAACGTGTAAATTAAAAAAACTGAAAATGCTATTAAAAATCGGTAACCTAATATTTCATTTATAGCAGATTTTGGATATGTTTTTGTCTTAAGATCAACAACAAATTCAGGTTCTCATTTCTTTATATAATGCAATTATCATTTTAATTGACTAAATATGTTTCAAACAATAAAATAAAAGCTTATATATTCCTTAATTTGGTTATTTTTACTCACTCTTTGTTTTTCGGTCGGCAAAGAAACCTGTTTGTGCCCGAAGACTTAAAATAATAATTATATCACCCTTTTTTTCGCCTTCCGAGACATGACGTAAAAACTACACGTTTGCACCGGTGGGCACGCGGGCTAAGGCATCAACCTGGTCTGATTTTCCGGTGATGGAGAAGTCGGGGCTCTTGTCTTGGGTGGGATATACTGGGTGCTATATTTCTCCCTGACTTGCTTCCACCCCCTCTCACGCAAATGCAGACACACTTCCTATACATTTAACTTCCCTCGTCCTTAACCCATTAGTCTAATTAGTACATAGGTGCATAACCCGAAACGGTTAGTAAGACAAGGTGTTTTTGCAATAATTATTATCGAAATACGAAACAGATGAGCATAACCCAGCGTTCATCATAGCAGGCCCAATACGGCTCGCGCGAGATATGAAAGTTAAGGGGAAAAGAAAACACCTACGATATGCCAGAAAGTTTTTTAACGAAATATAATTTAATATTTCAGCAATGTTCAGTATAAGGAACTTTTATTGACTATTTATCTCCGTTAATGTTTAATTAGAAATTATCCGCGTGCAATAGTGTTAGGTTTCGAGCCGACTGTATCAAAGAGTTGATTGCTGATGTACTCTCTTAATTCTTAGTTTTAGCTGCAATCGTGAAAAACACTGGCATAAGTGTTTAGTGTCAAGCATTGTATAGAGAACAGTGAAAACAACCAGATGTTTTATTAGATATATTTTACCAAACCCTTCCTTCACCTCTGACAAGACATCTTGTGAATGTGGGAATTCCAGGCCTCCACCGTGGTTCGGATTCCACGTTAAACTGTAGGTCCTCCATTTCATCTCACAATCACCCTACCATTACACATTAGTGTAAGTGCGTATAACCCGAACGGGTAGTAAGACGCGGTGCTAATAATAATAATAATAATAATAATAATAATTAGGGATATTAAATAAATACCGGGGAAATGCTACTTTAAGATAACTTACTGTAAACCTGGCAAAGTCAGGTAATTTAAAAAGACTTTTTTTTTCCATTCGTATCAGCCCTGACACACAAAGCTACATTGCCAATAACTGTCAACCGGGTGTCCTTGTGTGCATCTTTTAACGCAGACTGGGCCATTTTAGCGGTCACGAAGTGAATATAAATCTCTGGCGGACAAAGCCACAAAATTATAAACTATCCTTACAAGCTTTTTTTCCCGGCAGTTTTAATTATTTTATTTGACTGACTGCTCACGCACGTAAGAGTTATGCCTTGGGAGGTTGGGACTGCTATGGGTGATTTTTCGACCCCCTCTCTCCACCAAACTCTCCTCCCCGCTCACACACACAATTTTGTTAAGCGGGCGCTGTGTTTGACAATGCGTCATGTATAGGTAGCCCATCATCAAGTCTTTCTACTTTTTTTTTTCTGAAGTAGTTGGTTTCTCCAATTGGCCTACACGGAGTCTTATTGCCCGTTCGGGTTATATGTTTATTACCGCTTACATAAATGGTCGACCTCATTGGTCTAAGGGCAAAGTGCTCGCCATAGGACCCGATATTTGTGGGTTCAAACCTAGCTGGAGTCGACAGATTTGTTTTGAGCGATAAATATCCGTAGCACAACTTCCTTCGTAGGGGAAGTAAAGCCGTCAGTCCCATATCGATTGTGGCTTGTAAAACAGTCCGGTAAGGTATGTGAAAATACCTTTCCCGAAAAAATTGGTAGGCCCTTTCGCTCTCGCTCATAGAAATTATCGTGTGCTGATATAATCAGTCGGTCCAGAAAGTGTACCGCAATTACCCCAAATAAAAAATATATTACATATATGGGTTGGGGATAAGTAAGGTTGAATTTAGTGAAAGAGTACCCTCATTTGCGTGTAAAGAGATAAAGAAAACATTCCAGGGAAAATCACCCTCACTACACCCAATCGATATTCTAAACCATCTTCCAGTCATTGGCAGTCTATTCTCTTGCGAGAGTAACGCCTTAGACCATTCGTCCAACGAAGCGGGTAACATTTTACAATATTAATGTTATTTTATAGATATTTATCTTCAAACAACTTGACCTGACACATAAATAAATAAGAATAGTTTTAATAATACTTTTATAACTGTCAAAAAAAGGTTTATTACTATCTGAATCGGGCTATAGATTAGAAATTAAATGCTGATGAAGTCTTGCGATATGGCTTACATTGTTAATAATTGGTCTCGGATGCGGAAAAATACCCTTTATGTTGGATGGGGCCTCTTTACTTAACCAGTTTAACGTCTTGTCTGTTTGTTTGATAATGAAAACCCCCTCACAGTTGCGCGGCTATAGTCGTGCACTTGTTGAAGGCTGTGTATTGATCTGCGCTCGCTGTAATAGAATGGATGGGTCTACACAGTATGTAGTATGCAACCCTCTCTTTCTACCTACCCTTCCCTTTTTTGAAACCTACCCCTTTCACTCAGCCAGGTCGTTGAAACTTTTGTGTGTCTACTGATTTTTATACCTCTCCCCCGGCTGGCATTTTTTTTTTCGTGTGTAATAATTATTTATTCGTAAAGCTGGAAATGGTTTATTTTTCAACCGAACTGCTTTGCAGGTAGTTAGTTATATGTCGTTATTTTTGTATCACAGTATAAAATGAAGACGAGTGTAGTTTTGGAGAAAGTTAATGCTTTCCCTCATCCTAGTCTGGTCTGCTACATCGACCGTTAGTTCTTTAATTTTTTTAGTTTACGAAATTTATATTAATATATATATATATATATACAAGAGTAATCAGTAGTGTGCTTATAGAGTTTATTTTGAAAAATAATATTTTTTTAAATTTGTGTCTTATGGCCTTTATTTACTGCCACAACATGTAAACGCTTTGTACCCTCTTTTATTGCTTGACTGACTACCCTTTAATTCAGAATTCTAAAAAAAAAATCTGTTAAAATATTATTTCTCGGCGAAAATAATTTTGCCCAACAAAAATGTAAATGTATAATTTATATTCCATGTCTTGAGGGAAATGATGTTGGCAAAGGGCGGGGGATGAGGTCGAAATATTCTATGGCCTTAGTAATAATAGTAATGAAAGCTTACATTATAATAATTAAGGAAGGCACAAAGGTTACGTCAGGGCCTTAGCTTTTCTAGGACATAGAATAAAAGAGTCATCAAGCGATTTAAGCAACGCTATTCGGTTTCGATGCTAAAATCGCTCTTGGAAATGGACACCAAGTCTATCAGGCGCGATACTTCTCGCGATAGAATGCACCTCGGTTATTGGGGGTGTAGAGGTTATTAAAATGTTAGAACCCGCTTCGGTGGCCGCATGGTCCAAGGCGCTACTTTTGCAGTATACTAGACTAAGAATAGCAGGAAGGTCGAGCGAGGATCGAATCTCGGTCGAGTGTACTAAGGCTGTTTATTTCAAACCAAAATAGTATTCTAATCTCTCTCCACAAATGCGGATACACTTCTTCTCAATGCATCCTTCCTAATCTTTAAAACTATTAGCGTAGCTATAGTAGCCCCATGGCTTCTTTGGTGCTGACTGACAGCTCACAGCTGACTTGTGACAGTCAACATTTAGGTATATACCTAAATTTTGACTGTCAAAAGTGACAGTGGCTAAACACATGTTTTTGCAGGTCATATGGCTCGGCGTAGGGATACATAGTTTGGTCTGGAAACTTTTCAAAGCTACCAGTCAGCACCAAAGAAGCCATGGGGCTACTTTAGACTTGAAGCGTATAACTCAAAACGGGTAGTAAGACACGACGCTAAGAAAAAAGTTAGACTAACGGGAAAAAATACGGAAAACCTAGAAAGTCAGGGAATTGAAAACTGCCAAGAAAATCAGGGAATTCTTAGTCGATGAGGGAAAATGGTATATTTATCTATCTAGTGAAAAGTAATGTATTCGTTGCATCCTAATAAACACTTGAAGGGAAAAGGAGGTAAGTCCAATTTTAACTTACATTGAATTAGTGCTGTTAGACTATCATAAGACCTTTTTCATACACTTTAGATCATGGTTAAAAGAGGTCACTGTAATATTTTAATTAATTTAAAAAACTATTTACTGAGATCACTACGGGATTTGAGAAATAAAAGTTGTTGTCTTGTAGAATGTGTGTAATTTGACTTAGCCTTTTTTATTTTCTATCAAAGTCCATGAACATTTATTTTTGAGTGCACTTAAAATATAATTTCTCATAGAAAATACAGTATAGTGATATAGGTTTTAGTTGTGAAATTTTTGATTTTTGGATCAGGGAGAAGTCACCAAATTTTATTTATTAGATTTTGAGGCCCCTCGTCACACTGAAGGCCATTGACGATTTACTAAAGAGCTGTGGAGAAAAAGTTTTTTTTATATAAATATAAGGGAATAAGAATTATAAAACTACAGTAATACATTCTTGTCATTCGACCGTGATTCGAACCTCGATCGTGGGGTTATTGGTAACGCAAATATGTGAATGTAAATGTGAATATAGCGCCCTTGCCCTCGTTGCTGGTATAGTTTCAGTGAACTATGAATAGTTCTCATCTGACCTGCTTTCGTATTTTATTAAAACTGGGAAACTTTGACCTCACCAGGATTCGAACCATTAAAGTTTCTTGAAAGTGGTTAAGAGTGTCCAAGTTGTCAAATGTCTTATTGGTTTTATAAATACATATCATAATCATGGGTTTATGAAATATATAAGGGATCCTCATTTTATTTACATTTTTAATTCATATTTGTAAATTGTGATGATTAATTTTCTCTCAACATGATAAAAATGCAAAATTGAACATTTTCAAAATAATATGTGCTGGGGTTTGAACGTGGGGCTGCTAGGGTTGGAACGTGGATGTGCTAGGGCTGGAGCGTGGAGATGCTAGGGTTGGAGCGTGGATGTGCTAGGGCTGGAACGTGGATGTGCTAGGGCTGGAGCGTGGATGTGCTAGGGCTGGAGCGTGGAGATGCTAGGGTTGGAGCGTGGATGTGCTAGGGCTGGAGCGTGGATGTGCTAGGGCTGGAACGTGGAGATGCTGGGGTTGGAGCGTGGATGTGCTAGGTCTGGAACGTGGAGATGCTAGGGTTGGAGCGTGGATGTGCTAGGGCTGGAGCGTGGATGTGCTAGGGCTGGAACGTGGATATGCTGGGGTTGGAGCGTGGATGTGCTAGGTCTGGAACGTGGAGATGCTAGGGTTGGAGCGTGGATGTGCTAGGTCTGGAGCGTGGATGTGCTAGGGCTGGAACGTGGATGTGCTAGGGTTGGAACGTGGATGTGCTAGGGCTGGAGCGTGGAGATGCTAGGGTTGGAACGTGGATGTGCTAGGGCTGGAGCGTGGAGATGCTAGGGTTGGAGCGTGGATGTGCTAGGGCTGGAGCGTGGATGTGCTAGGGCTGGAACGTGGATGTGCTAGGGTTGGAACGTGGATGTGCTAGGGCTGGAGCGTGGAGATGCTGGGGTTGGAACGTGGATGTGCTAGGGCTGGAGCGTGGAGATGCTAGGGTTGGAGCGTGGATGTGCTAGGGTTGGAGCGTGGATGTGCTAGGGTTGGAGCGTGGAGATGCTAGGGTTGGAGCGTGGATGTGCTAGGGTTGGAGCGTGGATGTGCTAGGTCTAGAACGTGGATGTGCTAAGGTTGGAACGTGGATGTGCTAGTGCTGGAACGTGGAGATGCTGGGGTTGGAGCGTGGCGCTGCTAGTGCTTCCTACATGTGACAGACAGAGCGGACCTATCCTAAAATAACCTCTTTGAATAATTGATCCTCGGCCAAGAGGACGTATTAAAGGAGACGCGCACACTGTTACTAGTTTCCAGTAAGGTTGATATTCTAGCCTCATGCTTCATTGAACCTGGGATACCGTGCCTATTGGGTCCAGAATGCACTCATTTATCTTATCCTATTAAACTGAGAAAATACCCAGTTGTCTTATATTGGGCCTGGAAAGCACCTATGCCCCCCTAAATTGGAGATAGGATGCACCCAAGTCGCTTGATATTGGTTCTGGAATGTTTATAATTTCCCTAGTGTGTGTTTTGTTTCATTCAATCTAAAATATATCCAGTGCCCTGATAATTGCTTTGAGATTTACCTTTCTCTTCAATATTAGAAAGAAAACATTATGTTAAAAAAACCATGGCTATAAACGGATGAATCTAAAGGCTACAAACGAGGAATGAAGTTTAAGGATAAATGCACATGCATTAGTAGTGAAGGGAGTGTGTGAATGGGGAACAACCTTGAAAACTCTTATGTGGAAACGGAACTCTTCAGTGCACGTAGCCAAAGTTCGAAGAACCTTGACCTCTTTCTCATAAGAAATCTAATATTTTAAAATACTGACGCCTTAGACGGTGTGCCCATTGGTGCGGGTAGTAAAGGGCCGGACCCGCTTCGGTGGCTGCGTTGTTTAACGAGCTACTCTCGCAGTAAACTTAAGACTGCCGATTACGGGGAGATCGAGGTTCGAATCTCAGTCGGGTGTATTGAGGATGTTTGAAAAAAAATAGTTTTGCCACTCTCCAACCACGCAAATGGGGGTATACTTCCTATAAAAATAACCTTCTTAATCCCTAAAACTTTTAGCGTAATTAGTAGGGCCTACATATGCGTATGACCCGTACGGGTATCAAGATGTGGTGATAAAAGTATATAGGGCTGTGAATACGGGGCCAAATTTTTATATTAGTCGATATATCTCGGCATGCACACTCCGTTTATCCAGAAAGGTGGCAGGCTTACCTTTACGATTACACTAGGGTTCTCATCTTAAATGCTGCGTTATCGTAGAACCATACAAGGTAAGCTCGCTACCTTTCAGGGTAAACGAGAAGTACAGGATGCGTTATTTTTCTCCCGGTCCCGGTATATATACCCTGTCCCCTAACTTTCGTCCCGGAATGTACGCTGTGCCAAGCACTAAGGATCCTCACCGAGGATGTACAGCTAACAAAGGCACGAGGGAAACTAAAGAAGGACGCCCAGTGAGAGAAGCGTACGAAGAGTCGGTAAGTGGAGAAATAGAACAAGAGATCAGTCACGATTGATCTGGTAGCAACAAATCTCTTTTATATCTTTCGATACGTCTGATGTTTGGAGGCCGGGGAAGCATTCGCAGAGCTCCCTCCCTCTTCTATCCACCAGCGTGTAAGTTGTCTTGGTGTACAGTGTGTGCACACAATCTCAGCATTCCCTCGTGTATACACCAGCGTGTAAGTTGTCTTTGTGTACAATGTATGTACACAATCACACCATTCCTTCGTGTATATATCAGCATGTAAGTTGTCTTTGTACACAGTTTATCCACACAATCACAGCATTCCCTCGTGTATGTACCAGCGTATAAGTTGTCTTTGTGTACAATGTATGTACACAATCACAGCATTCCTTCGTGCATATACCAGCGTGTAAGTTGTCTTTGTGCACAGTTTATCCACACAATCACAGCATTCCCTCGTGTATGTACCAGCATGTAAGTTGTCTTTGTACACAGTTTATCCACACAATCACAGCATTCCCTCGTGTATGTACCAGCATGTAAGTTGTCTTTGTACACAGTTTATCCACACAATCACAGCATTCCCTCGTGTATGTACCAGCGTGTAAGTTGTCTTTGTGCACAGTTTATCCACACAATCACAGCATTCCCTCGTGTATACACCAGCGTGTAAGTTGTCTTTGTGTACAATGTATTCACACAATCACAGCATACCCTGACCTTATTTAGCTGAAAAACTTCAACACACACTTTTAGTGCAATAAAGGTTTTGTGATATCATAATGGTTTCAAACAGGGCCGTACCATATCGGCCGGGGGAGTGAGGTGTGGGTCCAAGTTTTCTCCCTCCAGCCCCTAAAATATTTTTAATGAATAACCAGGTAGTATTTTTGTATTCCTCCTCTGTGCCTGACCTAGTGCTCATTGGCGTTTGAAATACATCATAAAGGTTACAGTCCCAATTATGTTAATAACACTACTTTGAAATGATTCGGGAGGGATTTAATGTTAAGAATACAATCTCTTGTCATACCTGTACCATGGTCTTCACCACCGCAGATAGTGCCCCTCCTTTTCCTCCTCTAAGTACAACCATCGATTGTATCATGGTTGTTGGTACAACTCTTTGTGAGGATCTAGGGGACCTTCTAAAAGGTCAAAAAAAAATTCCGAGTTTATTATTATCATTAGGTGTTCTCTCTCAAGTCGAGTCCATTCCTTTTGTCGGTGAACTTCCCTGTCCTTTGCCCCCTCTTTCAGCTCTCATAATTTTCTTCATTACTTCAAGACATCCAATATTTGAATCCTCCTCTTTCCCCTCAACCTTTCCTTCAATGACGTCATGCGGTAAAGAGTTTTTCCTTTGGATGTGCTCGACGCAGTTTGCTTTGCACCGAAGAATCACATCCATCTCACCCACTCTTCTGAGTACTTCTTCATTTGTCACAATCTGTCCACCTGATGATCTTCTCAAGTCTTCTCCAGCACCTCATTTCAAAGTTTTCCAAGTATTTGTTTTCAATCCTTTCCATCTTCCTAAAGTTCAAGTTCTATTCCATAGTGCGATGCTTTAAATGTAGCAAAATTTCCGTATCAAAACATTTATTTTGACCAACATAAATCAAGTATTAGTTCATAAGAAACCGAGAGTTTAATTTTCTTCACATGGTGACGTTAACAGCTGTTGTTGAATATCTGACATGAGCGTAGCGACATTGGATGAGAGAAACTTTTTAATTGAAGATAAAAAGTTGGTCATTAAATTTTAAGACAATCCTTAACAGATATTCAACAACTCTTGATATTATCATGTGAAGAAAATTAAACTCTCAATGTTTTTACTGGACCAATATTTTATTTTGGCCAAAAAATGTTATGATATAAAAATTGAAAGAAAAAAACACAATCTTTTCTCGCGTCCCCTACACTCACACCTTAAAATGCTCTTTATTTTTGCCCTTCTTCTTTCAGAAATAAAGGTCTTGGCAGTCTTGCAGTATCGTACGTTTTGGTTCTTTAAACGTTTGTATGAAAAATTAAAAATGCTCCCGATGACTGCTGAGTAAATGTCCACGCATGTTGTCTAAGAGGAGGGTGGAAGGGGGTATGGGAAGGAAGCAACCATAACATCAGCCATCTATCGTCGCTTGCTGCCATTATACATGTTGACGTAAGCCGGCCACATTTGTTTCTTTTGCGATATTATAAATATGATGGTTGGCAAGAATCGTGGACCGGTTCCAGCTGTGCGACGGAAGCTGATAATTAACATTCTCGAACGGTCTAAATTTACCGGAACAGTGGGTCTCCCCTCCCCCCTATTTCCCCTCGATAGAAGAAACCTTGTGATTCCAGGCGTCCTCTAACCTTTCACCCTCCTCCCCTCCCCCCCCCCCCCCCGTCCCTTAACGCACCCGGGACTTGTTACAACGAAGGGGCCCTAACCCTGGG
>CABFOW010003909.1:33538-59429 GCA_902141385.1 Timema californicum
CCCCCCGTTTCTTATCGGGAAGAGTGAGGAAAAAAAGGGGAGGTTGTAGTTTTCCACTTGGGTGCCCCTCTAGTCTTTCTTGTCCCCTGTCTGGCGAGAGGTCCAGTATTTGATCTCCGGTTGATGCACACGATGTTGGCGAAATGGTTAAGAGATCGACTTTAGACAACTTGGTTCGAGGTTTTCCAAGAATCTACCAACTTTGTGAAAGTCAAGTCAAGTATTAGTTGTGCTGTACTAGATTATGATAGTGTGTAAGTCGTGTTCTTATATAACTCAAAGTTTATAAAGTGCGCGTTAACATATTTAGAAGATCAGTTAGTTTAGTTGGTACGGTTTAGCTATCATTATTAGCGCCGCGTCTTACTACCCAGTCGCGCTATACACATTTACGCTAACGTGTAATGCTAGGATGATTGTGAGATGAAATGGAGGACCTACAGTTTAACGTGGGATCCGAACCACGGTAGAGGCCTGGCATTCCACGCATTCACAAGTTGTGATTAATACACGTCTTGTCAGAGGTGAACGAAGGGTTTGGCAATCAGACAAATCTGTGCCGGGACCGAGGATTGAACCCCGGACCCCCATCACAGAAGTCTGACACCTTAACCCTAGACAGCCAGGTCACCTACGGTTTAACTCTTTTTTTTTCAGCACCGCGTATATCAGTTTGGGGTTCTACGCTTAAGTATGTGAACCCGCATTTGCGTGGAGGGTGTGCTCTTTTGGTTTTGCCAAACATTTTCCCCTATCGCCTTCCAATCTCGCTGAGAAATAAAATGATGCTAGTAGGGGCAACCTAAGAAACGTTCGTTTCACAACTTGGCAGTTGTTGAACCTTTGTTTAGATCTAACCGTGTTGGCAGACTGTGTAGCGCCGAGGTTTTTTCCTAGGGACTACTGCACTGACGTGCTGACCACCAGGTGCTCATTATATGATCAGGTAATTGGCTATTTGCCGCCGACAAGACGAGAGCTGTTGGTGGTGTGGAGGAGGGAAATACACTACAAAAACTCTCGTTTTATTGTATTATTTGTGTAACGTTTCGGCCGACCCCCAGCCAGCCAGCTTGTCGCCAATTTAAAGGTCATCGTAAAGTCACTGTCGACACATGTAGGACCTAATGAACTGCCTAGCGCCGATTGGGTTCATTGGGTCACAGATTTGTTATGTTGTCATTAAACACTTAACACTGAGAAAAAATCTATAATATTCATAGTGGTGTGTAAATAATCATTCATAATTACATCACAGTCATTTGTTTATCCTAAATTATTATATTGGTCTATTGGAAAATTAGTTTGCAAACATATTACATTTTTGCCGTTGCATTAACAACAAAAAGTTATCTGCTTCGGTGGCCGCTAAGCCCAACGCGCTATTCTCGTCTACTCACAATGATTTTACCCTCCCCCTCAACGTAAATGCGGGTACACTTCATATAAATATAACCCGAACGGGTAGTAAGACGCGGTGCTAAAAAAATATGAACACAGTTTGTTTAATTCACTTGTAGTAGCCTTGAATCTATGATGGTTGAGCTTACTTTTATAATTATGTACCTTGAAAACTAAGCGCGAATTAAGTTTTTTTACTGTACATATTACCCCTATAGGCGAGTACGTGGTCTAAGTGTCAGTCTCAGTCGGGTTTGCCGATGATTGGCTGATCGATGCTCCAATCCCGGCCGGCTATACTGAGGGTTTTCTCCATAAATGGTTTCCACACTCTTCCTTCAAGGTATTTCAGGTACATTTCCTTCGTATACTGCCTTTCTGGTCTTTAGCCCACTGGCGCTATTAATATAACCCTGTTTTCCACCCTCCCTTCACTCAAATAAAGAAGTGTACCCGCATTTGCGTGAAGGAAGAGGTGAAAACAATTTTTGGAAAAAAACTAGGTACGCTCGACCAAGATTCTAACCTCGATCTCCCCGTCATTGCAGTCCACTGCAAGAGTAGCGCTTCAGTCCGTGCGGCCACCAAAGCGGGTTTGATAAACACTAGCAATAGGTTTACGTATACAATAACACGATATGCTTATTTATTGACTAATAGAAAAGTGTGTATTTTCTAAAAGTGTCTTGCTACCAAAACGTTTTGCGACTTTTTCGTTCACTAAATCTGTTGACATGGTGATTGAAATGTTTATATATATATTAGAAAGAGAAAGAAAATATTTTCGCTAGCAATAAATGTAAAACTGCTGTTGATGAATCTGAAGTTGTTTCTCGTCCTGGTTTTCAACGAGCCTTACTGCACGTAGGCCTGCCTGTCTGTCTACCAAGAACGCAGAAAGTTTTGACCTGAGGCAGTTTCTGAGTATGTTCCGTCAATCTATTTGTGGTCTGGCAAGGTGTTTTTAAAACTTGTGGTCATTTGCCAACGATTACGACGGATTTTCCTTTAGACTATTTCGGGAGACTTTAACAACGGACTAATTAAATTAGTTGGTGGCACAAATAAGATTTGTTGTTCTTTTGCCTAGCGTGTCACTGCCCGTTCGGGCCATCCACAACTTACAAGTTAATTAATCTCAGAACAAAGGGAGGGAAATGTGTAGCTTTGGAAAGGGAATTTGCTTGGGAAACGGTTAATAGAGAGAAATTGTGTACCCAACTGGGACTCGCACCCCCTCCTTCTTGTGTCAACAAAGTACGCTAGCGCTGAGCTAAATATGTCATTTATGATGGATATTCATTCAAAGTTTCGGCAAAGCGGTAGGTGGAATGGAGTCCTAGGCAGTGTTGCTAGGTAAGTGAAGTCCTAGGCAGTGTTGCTAGGTAAGTGAAGTCCTAGGCAGTGTTGCTAGGTAAAGTGAAGTCCTAGGTAGTGTTGCTAGGTAAGTGAAGTCCTACGCATTGTTGCATGTAAGCGAAGTCCTAGCCAGTGTTGTTATAAAAGTGAAGTCATTGGCAGTGTTATGTCGATAGGCTCACATCACAAAATGTTAAGATATTTGAAAACTTGCAGCGACCTTTCCTCTTCACATTGAGATAAAAGTTCGTAGTTTTCTTCCCTTCTTTCTTATTGACAGGACAAAAATGTTTTTATAGGGGAAGGGCGAAAGGGACTATAAACACATACATAATAAAGCGTTAGTTCCAGAAACAACTCATAACGTTGTGTTTTAAGCCGTGTTGCCTGACAGTTATAAAAAAAATCACTTTAATTTACTTCAATAGTGTTCGCGTGTGGTCCGATCCATGGTTTTGTGTAAGCCGCGGACCTTATGATGCACTTTTAATAAACGTTGTAAGCATCCACAATTTCGGATTATGACCTTTGAAAAAATTGAGCATTGTTTTAGGAAAGTTAGCAAGTGGGGTTGGTGTATTCAACCTTTATACTCTGTCCACTAAAGATAGATTTCCAAAAGTTGTAGAATTTGCGTACCAGATATATATGTAATGTTCGGCAGTACATAACTATGTGGACTGCTGTTTTCAATTATCAAACGGAACAAACACCCAAGAGATCCCGTTCTAAGGACACGTATTTTGTTATAAATTATGAGTGATTAAGACACTAGATTTAAAGCCGAACACTCAAACCATTGCTGCATATAAATTGTTTTAATATTTCTGAAAATAAATAAATTATAAGTCCTAAAATTGTATATAATAATAATAATAATAATCCTTTTTTAAATAAGAATAATGTTGAAAGTGACAAAATATACTGACAAATATATAATTATATTTTAAATGCGACCCATTCACTATTTACACTTTTCATTATGTCCCTTATCATACGAGTTTGTTTGACACTACTTTAATGTCTCCATTAGGAGGTAACATTATTGAAATAAAGAATATCAAAGTTTAACCACAGCTAAAAAACAACAACTTATCCCAACTTTTTGGAATGGAGAACGTAGAATGTTTAAAAACATACTTCGATGAAACTGTTTCTGCTTTGAACATCATTGTTTATCTAATTATTCGGCTGATCATCCGGGATATAGGCTCTTAAGCTGTGAGTGTGTGAGACGTGGGAGAAGGCCGGTGTTTTTGCTGTTTTTACATCACAACTTTTTTTTTGTAAAAAAAAATAATATATATATATATATATTTCTCCAGTAGAAACATAAGAGTTGCATTTTCTTCAAGTGGTTATATCAACAGTTGTTGAATATCTATCAAGGGTGTCCTGGCATTTAATGAACACTTTCTCTCTTCATTTAAAAAGTTTGTCATCTAGATCGCTTTATGTTTCTACCTAAGCAAAATTTTATCAAGATATTCCAAAATAAAATGTTGCTGGACAAACTTCAAAAACACTGACTCTTTTTTAACACGCCCTAAATACTCCCACCCTAACGAGTTTACTTAGAGGTTCACCCTTAGATCTGAAGTGGGAATGGTTCAATCTCTGATCCACCAACATATTACGAGCCTACAATCCTCTCGGGTCATTTACGGGAAGCTATTCACCCCGAAGCGATTAACGTCACTAAAGATATATTATAATGAACCGTGAGGTACTGTTTCGATTCGGCATTTCGTCTCGTCTTTCTGTACGAATGTTTGTTTTGCGATAGTTGTCAAAATGTGTAGACCAATTTTAACGAAATTTGGAAAGGACATTATTAAAACCTACGCTGAACAACATATGTACAAAGGGTTTCTGCTAAAAAAAAAAGTTGTTGGTTTAAAATCTCAGCTCAAGTTAATTCTAAGCAATCTATCGATTACCTAGAGCGTGGTTTTTAAAAATGTTTTGACTAACGTCTTTACTTACAAGAACAATGCTTCTCTCAGTAAGTAGGCCTTCTATTGAATATAGTTTTTTTTTTCAAACTTCTAGTAAGACTATAGTAACGATAATAACATGGAGGGAGCGAGGTCTACTGTTCACAGGACTACTAGTAAGACTGTAGTAACGATAATAACATGGAGGGAGTGAGGTCTACTGTTCACAGGACTACTAGTAAGACTCTAGTAACGATAATAACATGGAACCCGCTTCGGTGGACGCATGGTCTAGGGCTCTACTTTTTCAGTATATATAGTCTTCCTCATATTTAACACCATTGCATAGTTTAATCCGTACATTAAGCGTATAGCTTGAAAGGGTAGTAAGATGTGGTGCTTAAAAAAATCACATAAAGGGAGCGAGGTAAACTGTTCGCGGAACTATTAGTTTTATAAATATACAATATACAATAGTTTATGCAACGCGATTGTCACGGCTTATTCATTAGAAACGGCAACAAAACCAACTGTTATTTCTTCCATCAAGTCAATTTATTTGACGCGAATAATGTGTAACATAAGAGAAATGGGGACGGGAAATAATTTCTTTGCTAATGTGAAAGCTCACGGTACCGCGAAGTCGTCCAATAAATCATGAGGTCAAACTGAGCTGGAAGGGGGGCTTAACCCCTACCTCCCCCGTGTTGAGATTGAACTGTTCTTGGCTAATGTAGCATGGTTCCCCCCTTGAGCATAATGGAGGCTGCCCTGGACGGTTGACCGGTCTCTCCTAGCGGCAACACCTTGCAATAAACTTCACGAGGCTTTGTTCTTTGCTCTCGTCATTTACTCTTGCTGGTTTTACTAACAAGTCTGTGGGGGGGGATAGCTTGGCACGTTTTTTTTCTTTTTTAAGGCGTCAGCTCTTTAGATCTGCTTATTGGTTCTTTTGCGGGCTCTAAAAGACTATGCCGCTGCACGAGATTGTAAGAGTAGGATTAATCGAATATGCTTGGTCATTGTTCTTGCCGGTTAAGACGATGTCGCCGTACAAGTTTGTAGGAGTAAATTCTTCAGGTCTTCTGGTTCCTTGTTCTTACGGGTTTCGGAAAGAATTTAAAGGACGATAACACACGTTTGTAGGGGTTTGATTGTATGTTGTTCTTGAGGATTTTTAGGACAATATCACACCGTTGAAGGGGGAAACTCTTTTTTAATTTTCTAAATTCATTTTTCTTGCGAATTTTGGACGTTTGTAAGGGTCAAGTATTTAAATCGGCTTGTTAGTTGTTCTTGTGGAGTTCAGGATCATTTCACGTGAGTTTACATATTAAAAATTAATAATTTAAGGTTATGAAGATGTCGCAACGAGTTTTTTCAGCCTTGTTCTTCTGGGGCGATATAAGTCTGAACGCCGCTGTTGAGGTCGAACTCTGTGACTATGGACTCCCTAAAGCAGACCAGCCTCGCGTAGAGAGACATCTCGCCGAGCTTGACCTCCGTCCGATTGCTGATCAGGGGGTAGGAGCCCGACACGGTTTTGGAGATCGGAAGGGTGGAACATGTGAGGCTCTCCACCACCGTCCCCCACAGGTCGTTGGCGAGAGGCACGGAGCTGCGGACCACGACGTTGGGCCTGCGGGGAAACAGACACTGAGCCGTGGGTCGCGAACACTTTTTTTTTGTGGGGTGGGAAAAGCTTTTTTTTTAATTTGAAACTCTTTTATTTTATTTGAAAAAAAAGCAGAAAAAAATTGGGAAAAATAAAGTCACAATATATAAACGGATACGGGAATCAGGTTTGTGCCTGTGTGGTGGACGTCATTGACGTCATCAACAGAGATCTGAAACACGCTCACACTTACTAGGCTTATACGCCTCAGGATTAGATAAGCTATTTTTTAATTGTAGTCAATATTAAAAACAATATTAAAATATGTTCCATTCCTCTCATATCCATTAAAGCTAGGTGTGTCGCTAAAGTTTGTCGCTATAAAATCTTGATCGCTGTTCTAAAATGTTAGGGAACTACTGGAATATGAGCACATTATAGGAAGAAACTGAGCATGGACTACATTACTTTCACCGGATTGAACCCTTAAGTCGGTGTTTTCAGCCTTTTTACACCTGTCAACCCCTCCCCCCATCACTCACACACACACCTCCCCAACCCGCAAACCTTATAATTATTTTATATATATAAGGTATTTAACGTGCGCTTTCTGACCCAACTGTTTATATCAGTACACGAGAATTTCTATGAGCTAGAATGAAAGGCCCTACCAATTTTGTCGGGAAAGGTATTTTCATATATATTTCATTCACGATATGAATTACTCTCTGAAAGGTCTTTTTTCCTACCAATATCCTAATATATAGTAGATTTATGGTAGGGAAAAAGGCCTTTCAGAAGTCAATTCCTACAGTGAATGGAATATACCACAATAATCGGCATGGGACCGACGGCTATACTTTCCCTTCGAAGGAGGTTGTGCTACGGATTTTTTTTATCTTTCAAGAAAAATCCGTTGACCCCGGCTGTGTTTGAACCTACGAACATTGGCTCCTCAGGCGAGAAATTTACTCCAATAAATTATTTAAACATTTTATTTTTAACACCACGCCTTATGACCCGTTCGTGAAAAAATGCATACGTAATAATTACGCTAATATATTAGGAAAGAGGAGTGTTAAATTTAGATTAATATAACCACATTTTAACTGAGGGGTGAGTAGAAAACCATTTAAGAACCATCCCTCCCACCCCCTTAAATACACCCTAACAACATTCGAACACCATCAACCCATCATCGACAGTTCAATATTTTGCGAAAGTGACGCCAAAGACCATACTGCTACCAAAACGGGTAATATTTAATCAATCATCAAAACTAGAACCTCTGGGTTCTAATCTCGGTTGGGTGTACTGGGGGTTGTTCCACTCTTCCTCTCCACATGTACACGTCTTCTAAATTTAACCTTCCTCGTCTCTAACACATTAGAACATAAAATGCGTGTAACTCGAACGGGAAGTGAAACGTGGTGCTATAAAAACCATCAAGGCAGTCGACATGATACCTGATGTCTGTCTCCTTGCCGCTGAAGAACGAGACGACAAGCGGCTGTCGCTCCATTTTCCCGAGCAGGTCGACGGGATCCATGGCGAAGAGGACGCTTCTCCCCCCTGCGAACTTGAGCTCTATTCTCCCGGAGGTGATGACCGTACCGGGGTCCCCTTGCTCGATGCTAAACTCCGGACACTCGAGAAATCTCACCCGCGCGCACAGGGGATAGTTGAGGGGAGACTTGCTCTTTTTGGTCTGGAACACGAGACTTTCCAGCCACAGTTCCAACAGGAACAAGTGCCTTGACATCGTTGTGTCCATCACACAAGAATTTAGTGACCTTTTTTGAAATGAAGGGAAAATTTACTGAATATTTGGAATGTGATCGAATGATAGGATTCCCATCCCCCCCTGTTACTTTTTAGAAAAATGTCATTGTTGCCAGGCAACAAATAACACTTTGTAGTTCGGGGAATTGGGCCTTTTTCAGTGTGATTGTTGTAAACATAGGGCCAGTTTTGTAGTAAGATTGAGTATAGGAAAAGTGTGGTGCTACACTAAATACTTGACGACACTTACATAGATCAGAATGGAATGGGGCAGTTCCATATGTGAAACTGTCCCATTACATTCGAGTTTGGGTAGGTGTAGCGTACTCAGGCTGACTATATAATAATATTGTGCGTATGGGCTACAGCATTCGTATCCCAATAGTGGAAAGATTAGCCAGTAAGTACTAAGGTTCCGTTGCCCAAGGGATGCCCTCGAATGTACTGATCGTATATCCTTTCCGTGGAGGGTCTTTACATGTCCCGATGAGATGAGGGTATGGAACCAATGGAAATAATTAATCCTAATTTAAGCCTATTTAACCAAACCCTGTTGACCGTTGGGGTAGTAATTATTTCCCTTTCGGGAGAAATATCCAAGGTACCAGCCAAAAATCGAACCCGGGACCCCTAGGCTCGTAGCCAGGTGCACTGGCTCATATTCACACCATTCACAGCCAACTCTTTGGTCTTAAAGAACTCGAAAGTTCATGGCTGACCGAACGTAAGCTTCGCCATTCAACCCTATCCTTACTTAGACACCGCCATACAATCCCTATCCCTCACTCGATTACTTTCAAATCAATTTTTAAAATAGCCTCCCATCGATGTCTTGGCTTACCAAAGAGTCTTGTTTCTTCGGGTCTATCAACCGACTTATACATATTTGTCTACATGATTTAGTCCTGATACTGGAATATAACTAATTTAACTAAAAATAAATATAATATTCCAGACAGGGGAATAGAACCCGGGTCATTTTGGCTTTGCCACTGAGCTATCCTGGATCGTCTCGCATCTAGGGACCACTTTTCCCTAGTTGTTAACATAATCACAACAACTAGTGAAAAGTAGTCTCGATTCCCGTGTCCAGGCTGTCATCTTTATTGACGTACACGCACAAAGCTCTGCCGTGAAATGGACATCTGGATAGTGTGGCATTGGTGTTTGCTGGTATTCTTTATTCGGCAAATCATATTAAACACTTTCAGCTTTCTCGTTCCACTGAACGATGTTTCTGGGGTATAGTTCTAATGGTAGGAAGGGAAACTATATTGGATTGCGATGCAGGGAACTTTCTTTTTTTCTTTTAATGTATTACCTGGATATTATTGCCTTATATTCTGGTCGAAAGAGAGAATAAGCCAGTTAGTCGTGATGCTTATTCATTTCTTGGTTACTATCTTCAGATTGTAAGAAATAATTAGCCAGTGAAGTTTGTGGCTGGCCATGATGCTATTTATAGTTAACCTCTTGGCTACTATCTTCAGATTGTAAGAAACGAGCAAATGAAGTTAGTGCGAGGCTAACCTCCATGATGCTTGTTCACCTGTTGGTTATTATCTGTAAGAAGTGAGCCAGTAAAGTTAGTGCGAGGCTAACCTCCATGATGCTTGTTCACCTGTTGGTTATTATCTGTAAGAAGTGAGCCAGTAAAGTTAGTGCGAGGCTAACCTCCATGATGCTTGTTCACCTGTTGGTTATTATCTGTAAGAAGTGAGCCAGTAAAGTTAGTGCGAGGCTAACCTCCATGATGCTTGTTCACCTGTTGGTTATTATCTGTAAGAAGTGAGCCAGTAAAGTTAGTGCGAGGCTAACCTCCATGATGCTTGTTCACCTGTTGGTTATTATCTGTAAGAAGTGAGCCAGTAAAGTTAGTGCGAGGCTAACCTCCATGATGCTTGTTCACCTGTTGGTTATTATCTGTAAGAAGTGAGCCAGTAAAGTTAGTGCGAGGCTAACCTCCATGATGCTTGTTCACCTGTTGGTTATTATCTGTAAGAAGTGAGCCAGTAAAGTTAGTGCGAGGCTAACCTCCATGATGCTTGTTCACCTGTTGGTTATTATCTGTAAGAAGTGAGCCAGTAAAGTTAGTGCGAGGCTAACCTCCATGATGCTTGTTCACCTGTTGGTTATTATCTGTAAGAAGTGAGCCAGTAAAGTTAGTGCGAGGCTAACCTCCATGATGCTTGTTCACCTGTTGGTTATTATCTGTAAGAAGTGAGCCAGTAAAGTTAGTGCGAGGCTAACCTCCATGATGCTTGTTCACCTGTTGGTTATTATCTGTAAGAAGTGAGCCAGTAAAGTTAGTGCGAGGCTAACCTCCATGATGCTTGTTCACCTGTTGGTTATTATCTGTAAGAAGTGAGCCAGTAAAGTTAGTGCGAGGCTAACCTCCATGATGCTTGTTCACCTGTTGGTTATTATCTGTAAGAAGTGAGCCAGTAAAGTTAGTGCGAGGCTAACCTCCATGATGCTTGTTCACCTGTTGGTTATTATCTGTAAGAAGTGAGCCAGTAAAGTTAGTGCGAGGCTAACCTCCATGATGCTTGTTCACCTGTTGGTTATTATCTGTAAGAAGTGAGCCAGTAAAGTTAGTGCGAGGCTAACCTCCATGATGCTTGTTGCAGATGAAGGCGAGAGCAGTGACTGCGTGGAGACACAGTGGGGATCACGGTGGGGAATTGTCCGTCTACTGCTGGTGAGCTTCCCTGGCCACCCCTCACCTTGATTTATTCGTCAGACCTTCCAACAGCAATGGTCAAATTGTATGTACAATACTGTACTGTACTAAACTTAGGGTTTTTTCTATTGACGCCAGGCGAGAGAAAGAGAAAGAAATGTTATTGTCCAGGAAATTATTCATGTTGTTTCCTTTCGCATTACTTTATTTACATATTTAAGAAGAATCTTCGTTTTTAAATGTTAACATTAGTTTATTTTATTTCGGATCGAATTTAGGAGATGGACTCGAAATGCCGGATGGTGTGCAATTTGTTCTCTTTTTTATTGTTTGAATGTTTTGTACAAGAGAATTGGAACATTATTTTGGTTTGAAGAGAGAATGTTAAGGCAAGGGAAGAGATAACAAATGTATAAAGTATATAAATATATGTATTTCAAAATACTTGAAGAATACTTATGGTAGTACTATGCTCCCACGTTTTTTTTGTGTTTTTCCCCAATAAATTTAAACGTGAGTAAATGAGAATAAAATGTGAAAAGTACATTTTGTTAATATATAGAAATGAGTTGGAACTTAAAAGTTTATTTTATGAATATATCTATCTATTATATATATATATATATATTCTACCACTTTATAATAATTTATCCACACACACAGTTTTATTTTCGCAGTATTCTAAAACATTCTTGTGCACATATAAATGACATGAAGATGAAACTGATTGGTTATTAGGAAATATATTTTCAAAATACTAATCAAATTATAAAAACAGTGATATGTCTGGCTTTATTTATGTTTATTTTATTTTTATTTTTACTCTGTCATATGCTACAAACTGTGTTACTTTAATTGTTAGTTTTAAAAGATTGTATTGTAATTTTTATTATTTCTTGCTTTATTTAGTTTTATTTGCTAGTTGTACCTTTTTTTTAAAAATAAATAATGTTGAATATTGTTAGAGTATATTGAATACAATTTTAAGCGGGGAGTGGCTGTAACAAATCGGTGAAACATTAATGTTTTGTAAATTTGAGCACTGCATTCATCAGCTTGGCCATGTCACGGGGCCCATACCAAGGATTGGGGAGGGATTTTGTGGTTTTAACCCTCCCCTCTTATTATCTCCCTTTGCTTGAGAAATTATTATTAATGATTAAATTTTTGTATTCTCTTCACTAGCTTATTAAAATCTTATAAAATTCATATCACCTTAGCATCAATATGTTGATTAAAAACCCATTAAAATTACTTTTAAGAAAAGGATTCAATGTTTTAAAAAAAATTCCTTGCCATCTCTTATTTGGGGCACTTTCCCACAAGCCATCCCTTTCTCCCCTGTTCATTTGTTTTTCACCTGGAGTGTCGTATCATAGTGCAGTGATTTGAGCTGGCATTGTAGCTCGATTTGCTTACATCTTCTCCCATTTATTCTAAAGGCAGGTTCCACATGACTCGATCCTAGGGAATTTTGTGAGACTAAAAACGTGAAATCGAGACTTTTCATTGTCTCTGAAGTAATATTTAAAATGAAAAAAATAATAAAAATAAAAGCTACACAACTTTTAGAACAATAATTATATACAGTATAGGATCAAGTATAGTGTAACCCTTTCTTTGTCACCCCAAGTTTCGGAAATTGTTTAGTCGAATTTATCTCCTTCCAACTGCTTTGCCCTCGAAAACTCACTAATATATCAAATACTTTTGGTTGTTTAGAACTAAATATGTGAAGTTTTATGTTTTACCTACTTCAATTATATGAATCAGATGAATGAAACCATCAGGGCTGCAGATATAATTAAAACCATTTCTTTTTTGTAATATTTTAATATCTACTCTCAAATGAGAGGACTCCTCCTCGTCTCTTATTCAAGTATGACAACTCGACCGTCTAATACTTCTTATTGAGTCTTTACTATTAATTACTTTATTTTAGACCCAGTAAATTTTAAATTGAGGAGATTCTTGATTATTTTTTTTTAATATCGGTCCTATGAATTATTGATTCTGTTGGTGTGATGTGTTCCATTCTGTTTTCTTGGTCACTAGTTGGTAGAACTGGTATGCAAATGTGACAAAATTTAACTAAGCCGTTCACATATTTCTTAGTTTACTTCCTCCTTGTTTCATTCCAAATGCAATGCACTGTGTTGATATGAAAGGTTATCATTTGAGGTACCTACTAATAAACTAAAAATATATATTTAAAAAAAATCCACACTTTGTATGTAGGTGGACTATTATAATGGTTCAACTCTTACAATTCAAATTATTGATTGGAAATTTTGTTGTTTAGTAAAAAATCAAATAATATAATTGTTAGTTTATATGCTCAGGTGTATTTTAATTACTATTCCAACCTGTTAATGTAAACTTTGGTGCAGTCAGGACTGTCATTTATTTACCCTGTTAATTTCTATTTTGGGAGATTTTTTCAAAGGGCATTTGGCCTTGTCTGTTGGGTTAGTTATGTTTTGTTTTTTTAATTTATTGGGTGAAACATAATAATATGCATGGTTTGGTCAATTTTTTTATTGGTTAGTACAGTTCTGAGCGCCTTTAAAATATGATCTGATATAGATGTTTTAGAAATGAAAAAAATAATGAGGAGGCTCAAGAACATTGCAACCGTATTTAATCAATATTTGGCTTTTAAAATTAATAACCCACAAGTTTTAGCTTAATCCAAAATGTTTTATTTGAATAATACTCTTACAATTCGAAAAAAAAAATAAAAAAAAATAAAGAGCTAGTAATTTTTAGGATTTATTTTATTGGATGGAGTAATTATTAATAAAGTAGAGAATTTAAGTTGTATACCAGCTTTTTTTTAAATAAAAAAAAACCAACAGATTTTCATGGGTCATTCCAAATGTTACTTCTTGTTTTTCACAGAGCTTACCTATTTTCAATTTATTTGTGTAATGCCAAGTATTTGTTACATTTGTGAAACATTAGTTCTTGCCTATTGTATTTGTTTAAAAGACTGACAAGAATTTTTAAGGACACTAAATATGTGGCCAAAATGATCTCATTGTTTGAAATGGGGTGATAAGTTTTTTTTTCTTTTTTTTAAGTTTAGCTATAATCATAGACAGTAATTAATGTAATGCAAGAATGGGTATTTCAAGTTTGTTTTCTTCACTCTGACAAGCTATGTAAAGGGAATTGTAAATCCTGTTAAAAGTTATCTGGTTCAGGTCCTAGAATGTATCAACATATTATATCATTGATCATTGCAGCATTTCACTTCAGTTGTTTTTGGCATCATTTTGAAATTTTTCAATGTTACTTTTTGTAAGTTTTCTCCTAAATTGGCACTATGAGCTAAAACCATGGGATTTGTCACTAAAGGATATATATTTTGCTTGAAATATTATTTTTTAAGTAACCCCTATTTTTACTTGGATGCAAAAAAAACTAATTAATTTTGCGGTTTTTATATAAAATCTTTATTTTCTCAAAATGAAGCCAATAATTCTCCAGTATAAACATAGTTTAATTTTATTCACATAGTGATATCAACAGTTATTGAATATCTCTCAAAGGTGTCCTGGAATTTAATGACATTTTCTCTTCATCTAAACTGTTTTTCACCTGATGCTGCTATGCTCATGGCAGATATTCAACAATTGTTGATATCACCATGTGAAGAAAATTAAACTCTTATGTTTGTACCGAAGCAATATTAAATTTATTTTGGCCAAAAAAAGTTTTGCTATAAAAACTGCAAAAACACTTATATTTTCATGCATTCCCTACATCCCCACCTTAAATTAAGCAGTGAATTGAATAAATGTCATGCTTAATAAACTCATGTTTTATTTGCATTTCAAAACTAAAGCTATGTTGGCAAAAAAATTAGTGTTATAGAAAGTTTTCAACAAAAATATTGTGAATGTGTGTCAGGAAACTATATTTTACTAAGGTTTCATTGCTAACTAAAATATAGTAAAGTAATTGGGCACGCTAACCGAATAAACTTTGTTTTCTCAAAGAAATTAAATTTACCTCCTTGTATAACATGTAATTTGAGAAGCATTAAAAAAAAACTTGTTCGGAAAAACACACAAGTAATTTTACCATTGTAGATTAATTGAACCTCTAACTTGTGTTTTTGTTGGGAACTGCATTTGTTAAAACTTTTATCCAGTCAAGATTCAAATTCTTGTCTATTTACCCAACAAATCTAAAGTGTTTCCTATGCATATAAGAAATCCTATCGAACTAGAAAATTACATTCTTTAAAAGTAAGTTTTAAAACTATGACATGACACATGAATAAATGCATATAAGAAATCTGAGTTTATCGAACTAGAAAATTACAGTCTTAAAAGTAAGTTTTAAAACTATGACATGACACATGAATAAATATGGATGTTAAAAAAATATCAGTTTGTTTCATAGAAACTTTAAATGTAAAAGCAATTTTGGTAGTACAGTAGAATCTCGGAAACTCTACCTAATGTGGACTGAGATGGTGTCGAGTTATTGAAATGCTGAGTTTTAGAATGAACTTGCATAAGATGCATGTTTACTAAACAAGGATGAATCACAATACAGTATCGAATTTTATAGGTACAGTTGTACTATAATGTAGTATTGTATGGTACAATAACTAATATATGTACAGTACAATATATTACGTGTACATATAATATTGTATGACAACTGTGTGTGCGTGTCAAGTTACACGGAATGTTGAGTTATCGAGGTTCTCTACTGTACTGCTTAAAACTACCCATGTAAATTAAAAGAAATATATTTTGCAACTTATTGTACAATGATAATACAAAATCTGTGTATAAGCAATCAAACTCATACAATTTTGCGTTATTATTGCTTTGATGATTATTATAATACTTTTTTAACAGAATTCAAACGTCACTGGACACATTTCACATGCACTTTTTTAATCATTCATGGATTTTATTTAAGGTGGTACTGTAAGAATCTAAATTAGACAGCAAGTTTTGTTAAAACTTGAAAAAATTGTTTTTATCGTTTTTAATTAGGACAACAAAAAGAATTTTTTTAATGAAATAATATTCAGGGGAAAAAATACTTTTAATAGTCATTGAAGAAGTTCTAGTAACCATCATTGGATGTGACCTTATTGTAGCCAAAGTCAAGGATGTTGTAACTATTTCTTTGATTATAATGATGACAAACCCTTAAAAAAATCCTTCTATGACTGGCCACATATTTAAGGCAACGCAGGACAGGACAGCACATTGAACAGAACATAGGCATAGGGACAGAGGAATAGATCTTGGTGCAATGACTGCATATTGATGCCAGTAAAGGCATACTCTTGAAAGGGGGATAATGGAAATTCTCTCCCGTCTATTGGATTTGAATTCCGAATCGGATGACGATTGGTTAAATTTTGTGATTGTAACTAGTGGCCAGAAGAAAAGAAAGACTATAGTGAGAAATAAATTTTCTAGAAGGATTAGTTGTGACGAGTTTGTTTTAAGTAATTAATTTTCAGAAGTTTAATTTGAGAAATATTTTCGTTTAGGCTAAAAATCATTTGGATGAAATTTGCAACTTAATTGAGCATAATATCAAAGGAAGGGATTAATGAATCCAATGCCCATATCTTATTTTAACTTCGCTCTCACGTCATCTTTTGCGAGTGGTGTCATATTGCTCTGGGCATTCTCTTACAACTTCTATTAACTCCTCCATGCTTAATTGTTTTCACACTGACTCTGCTGAGGAAAAAGTACTCTGTCTGTGCTATCCTATTCTGCGCCTACGCTATCATATAGTTCACAAATTTCTTGGCTAGGCGGCCATGCGCTGCTTTCAATATGCAATATTTATCTCCTAATACAGTTTTTCACCACACTAAACCTTATGCGTAGCTGTCAACTCTCCCCAAATTCTTTCATTATAACAAAAATATTAGACGATAATGAATGGTCTTTCTGAATACTTTATGATTTTGAGAACCTCAGTAATGAATGATGAGCTTACTACCGCATTTACAAGAATCTAATGTGCCACCAAATCAAATGCACACTTCAGTCCTCAAAATCATGAAACCAATAAATCCGGTTTTTTTTTCATATGACACCCTTCGATTCTTGTCTTCATCTTTTGATTCGTATCACTTCACTAAACCACTGTTACATTGCCGTAACGAGGAACTAGTAGGGTAAGCATTGGTACAGGTGCTCTTGTTTGAAAACAATACCAACCAAAGTAGCGCAAAGGTTTAAAGCATGATGAAGTAACACAAACAAAGAGCTCAAAAGCCAGAGAAACTTGAATGACAAACAGAGCATTAGGAGAGGGAATGTTGGAGTGAGAGTTAATGGCAGAGCAGTGGGTGGGATTTTTGAGTTGGGACACGAATCTATAGCGCTATAAATTTGATAGTTTTTTTAAACAAATATGGTCTAAAATGGTGTGTATAAAATATGAGTAAATACATTATTTAAAAAAATGTGTTTGCTGCTGTGACACTTAATACTTTGTAATTGTAATTTGTACATCCTTTCTTAAAATGGATTCTTTATTCATGGAGATCATGCACAGTTCGTCAATCTTGGAAAATAAATTATAATCTTGGTAGAAAGGAGAAAGGCAAATCACTTAAGTAGGTTGATTAATATTTTAATATTAGCAAAGGTACAGAAATACCATTTTCTTACATAACCTTATGAAATTCTGCACATTTTCCTTCTGATTTTTTTTAGTAATTTGATGTGAATATTTTATTTTCCATCCGGTATTCGTAACGATGCCCATGCCTCTTAATATCAGCTTTAAAATTGCATATAATAACTAATGTTTTCAGTTGTATTACGTTTATCCTATTAAACTTAAGAAATATGTGTAAATAGATTAATAAAATTATTAACTATTATTTTATTTAAAAAACACAATTTGACTGTTCTGGATTAACACTTGTAACCCCTTCAGTATAGGGTTTCTTGTGCACTTGTGATTAATAAAATGTCAGTTTTTTTATTCCAGATAAATTAAGATTATAACTATGACAATTCAAGGAATCAATTTAAAATGTTTCGCAGCTTCTGTTTCTAAAATTCGATATTTATATATTTGTTTTATATTTTATAAAATTATAATAAAATATAAATATAATATTGAATAAGTATGTTACTATTTCATACACTGAAGGTATTAAACATTTCAAATGAGATCAACTAAATTTAAATTGTCTTTCTCCTTTTCTAGGAATTTAATTATCCTTATTGAAACTCTGCTATTTATGTCACATGATAAGATACTACTACATTAAAAAAAAAAGTTTGGCACCTGATATCACAACAGTGGTAGTTTCGTAAATTTTGATTTGGTTCAATATAATAAATAAATTGCAAAATGTAAATAATTTTATTTTTACAACTCATCTCTACAAAACACTAAGTTGGATGGAAAAATTTCCAAATTAAAATCTTGATTGACAGTGTTGTGTATTAAAACAATGGTTTTATTTAAACTTGTGGCTAATTTTGTGTTTGCTCATTGTGTCAGTTACGATGGAAGGAAAGTATTATACATTCTCAACAATAAACTACAGGCTGTAGTTAATTATTTTGTTATAATGGTAAACTGCCCAGCTAGGAAGAACGTTTCATTTTGTCCCTATACATTTCTAAGAAGAAGAAGAAAAAGTTTTACCTAAAATAAACCATAAAATCCTTTGAATTTTTAGTAAGCTTTTTCTACTTCATTTCATAGCTCCAAGTTACTAAAACAGTTTCAAAGCCAATAATGAAATTAGTTCCCTGTCTGTCAAATGTATTCTTAAACTGAAATTGTAATTTAATAAAAATCTAAACATGTTATTTTAATAACATTTAACCCATTTTCATTAGATTTTGTTTCACAAAATTTAAATATATTCTTACATTTTAGTTATTAGTGATACAAAAATGATACTGCAAACTTTGGCTTTATTTTACACCACATCATTACCCAGTTGTAGATAACACCACACTGCAAGTCTAGAAGTGGACCTGTCTAGCCAATTTGCAACAAGAACTTTTCAAGCCTTCAGGCTAGATTTTATATGTGCTCCAGACTACAATTTTAATACACTTTAAATTATCCGCATTCCACTCACTTTAGTTTCACTAGAAGACCAAGGAACTCTGCCACCACCAAGACTCAAACCAAAGATATTTTAAAATACAAAAATAGATCATCACTATTTGTTCATGTCTTTGCTGTTAATTATTTTGACAGTTTATTCCATGATGGTTTACTCTTCTTTTGGGCAGTTTTTGTTTTTGCCAAATATGCCTGAACCAAAAAAAAATAGCATTCAACAAGAAAAGGAATATTGATGGTTTAAAAAAAAAATGTTATTTTGATTTTAAAATAATTACATTTCATAAAATTCTTGTTTGAAATGGAACTGATTTATCAAACTCTATACATATTTGTTAATTAATTTCCTTTTATAATTGTTTTGTTAGTCAAGAATAGTGATTAAACTTCATATGGGTTACATCCGACAGAAGAAATATCCATTGAATGTATGTTTATGGCCAAATGATTTGTTTACATTTTGCTAACATTTGTTCCCTTAAAATGTGGACATTTTAGGATGGTGTGATTTTGAAAAGGAAAACAAAAATTCTTGTTATTAATATATATATAAAAGAAAAGTACAAAACTGCCACTCTACCTCACAAAATAATAATATTAATTTTGAACACTAGTAGGCTTGATATAACATTGGCAGGAATGATGGCTTTGGGCGAAGATTATACTCGCACATTATCTATTATTTAACTAAAGTTAATTAATTTGTTTGAGCAGTAGCTATTTCCTAAAGACATTGTCCAAACAATTTTCTCTCTACTGTTGAAAATTTTTTTTTGTTAACTTCTTTCGTTTATTTATAAATGGTAAGCATGAATTTAAAAAAATGGTGCGGAAAAGAAACATTTGCCATTTATAAACACACATCTTTACAAAATGTACTAAACATATTTTGAAATGAGTGTTAACAAATTGTACGATTAGAATTTGTACAAAAAAGTAAATATACTAATCAGATTCTTCGATTACTGTAGTAGTTTATTAACAAATACTATACATAAGGCTTAAAAAAAGGTTTTTTTTTAATTTCCAAAAAATTTGGGAACAAGAAAAATCCAAGAAAGAGGATCAGATATGAAAAAGATTGTTAAGTATTTCTTGAAAGCTTGCATTAATTACCATGTATTTTTCACTAGAGTAAATTTTGTTTTTAGTTGATTTGTTATTTTCAAAATTGACTAGTATTTCTTTCGCTATATTTCTTGATTTATATGATTTATTTTGTCCCTACATTTAGTGTTTTAATCAATTAATGTGGGGCAAGATACAAAATACTATTCATCTCACTTGTGGTTTTGGTGCAACTTTACAAGAAATCCTATTTTGACATTGATGTATGAAAAATAAATATTAAAAAATAAAAAAAATGAAGTAGTAATGTTGCGTGGGGGCACCTGAGTGTACAAAAAAAAAAGAAAACAAAAAACAACAAAAATAAATAATGCTGCTTTTTTCATCTTTTTTTTAGAATTAAAAAGTGTGACTTAAAAAAACTCTGCATGTAGTAGTACTCATTGGGTGGAAATGTATGATTAACAGTAAAGATGATGATTTTGAGAAAGGGTACTAAATGATAGTGATGATAGTGATTTTATTGTTTTTAAGTGATGATTATGGTGATTCTCTATTGGTTATGAAACTTGAGAACTATTTGCATTGACTGTCAGCTGCTTTATTTGTTGAGCGATTATTCATTGTTCTTTTGAAGAATAAAAAAATAATATTGATTGTTTAGTATGTAGGTTTTCATATTACACTCATCTAGTGATAATTATGAGAATAACAAATGATTAATGAAATACTTGTTGTATTCACCGTCTTATTTTTCCTGTAATGGGAAGATAAAATAACAAAATATCAAATGAAATTTAAAAAATGTTTTATTTCATTTCCTTTAAAACCAAATTAGTATTTCCTTTTTAGGGTGGCCATATTCAGGAAGGAAAATATTTATTTAGTTGTCCAAAGAAAGCATGTGTTGACATTTATTGAATTGAGTTTTTTTTTAAACATCCCTATCAATTTTAAAATGGTCTGTTGACAGGGAAATTTTGATTTTTGGCTCTTGAGAACTTCTTTTCTTGAAAGTTTGTGGCCACCCTGTTGTTTTTTCACATAATGTTTATTAAATTGTTAATTTTTTAGAAATGTTAGCTTTAATATATGAGCAGTATTTAATACTCTATATGGAATTTCTACCAGATGTAGCAGGCAGCAATAACCAGTCAAATGGCTGAAAGCATGCTTAGCGCTGGCTGGGTGAAAATCACATTAAATCCTTCAGGTTGTTGACAAGAAGTATAGTCTGTTCTGGGGAGGTCAGCCATTTTACTTTGACTGCGAAATTTGCTGGCCCATAGAGCTTGATTACAATAGGAATTACCTTTAGTCTTGTTGGATAATTGGTTGTATCAAAAGATGTTGCTTGTTCTTGATAGAACAAGACTTGCACCCGAAGAGAGGGAATAATAGCAAGTAAATATCATTAAAAATACTGAAATTTCACGAAACTTGTTTTTATAAAATTTTACTCGGAACATAAAAATTGGCCATCAAAACATATGTGAAGATCCCTGTAGCATTTTTTTTGATTCATAAAAGATGCACAAAACAAAACAGAATTAAATACTTGACTCTTTAATTGTGAATTGTGGTAAATTTTGTTTATTTAAATTCAATTTAATGATAAAATTCCAATAACAAAAACAAAGTTCTCTCAGCATAGTAAAATTATTTACCTCAACCAAGTAACATTGTTAAAATGTGTGTTTTAAATTGTATTATAGCTGCCACATTGTGACCACATACAAAAGAATAAAAAATAATCCACATCTAAGAAAGCTATATTAGATTTTTTAACCTTCTATATTTGATATGTTAGGTAATTAAAAATTAAACCATAACTTAGCCAGACCACTAAAAAAGTTTTTTTTACCATCTTAACCAAAAACTAATATTTTATATGTATACTTTTTATACCGAGATCAAATTTTTTATTCAACAGAATCCAATAATTTTATTCACCACAAATCAAGGTATTTTAGTCATCACTCTTCAGCTAAGGAACATAAACTTATGGACCTGTCTAGCGATTGTGAGATGATTGCTTCTGGCAGATTCCAGATAACATTTAGTTGTAAATTTAGGCGGTCACCGCACACTCACCTGTCATGCCAGTCGGGAACCTGTCCTTCTCGGGGGGAGCATGAGCAAGTAGCGTGTATGAGCGTCTCACACCTGGCACAAGCTAGAAAAGCTTTAGTTCTTGTCTCACACGAGATTATTGCGAGAGAAGTGAGACTGTCAGTAATATGCGTTACCTTGATCTGACATCCATCTAGCAGGAAAGAGGACCGACCAACTTGCATTCACAACCTGCAAATGCTAAAAAAAAGTGTTTGGCCCCATTAATACTATGTAAGCTCTGTCATTGTGTCTATTACTTTTAATTCGTTGCACATACTTCATTAATCAATTGCTACTGTATCAAAAAATGGGAACAAAATAATAATTGGTCCAACCAAACTGGTTTAAATAAAACATTTTCATAATTTA
The DNA here is from genome assembly GCA_902141385.1 of Timema californicum. NCBI lineage: Eukaryota > Metazoa > Arthropoda > Insecta > Phasmatodea > Timematidae > Timema > Timema californicum. Next base: position 55,965 of record CABFOW010003909.1, read on the forward strand.
ATTGTTCTGTTTAGGGTTTTTAGTCAACCTACAAGTTGATTTGATATATTTAAGTTTTCTATGAGTTGATATTAAATTTAGATGAATGAAAATATTATACGTTTTTAAAAATTGTGGCCATTTCTTTTACTTTCACTAATGCTTCCTTTTAATCAAATCACATAAATATTCATTTAATTGTTTGCCTATGAGTGGTTCCCCGTAGCTTTCCATAAAGAAAGTCAAAGCTAATGCTGATCCGACCTCTACTGAGCCGGGGACTCTACGAACAAAGGGATTTGTTAATGTGGAGTAAATCTCTTTTTACAAATCTTACCGAATACAGAATAGTTAGATGGAACAACTGTTAGGTTTTAAAAGAAAATCAAATCAATCAGATCTATTTATTGTATACCTTGTTTCAATTAATTTGATAAGTGAAATAAATAACAAAAATAGGGAAAATATAGTCCACGAGAAAATCATAAAACTAATTGCATACTTATTTTAAAAAAACCATAAAGATACTCTAAACAAGAGTTGAACGGACTATTTTCATTGTATACAGTTCAAGGTTTCGGAAAATGGAAGTCAAAAGCTCCCCTCGTATAAGATAAAAATAAACAATTTTACACAATCTAATTACATTATAGTTGAATCTACTCGGATTGATCAGTCTCACCTTGACTGATAAGCCAATAAAAATTAGTCGGTGTGATGTCATAGTGGAACTAACCAAATTAAACTCGCTACCTTTAAAGGTAAATAGATTATTATTATTATTATTATTAATAGCACCGCGTCTTATTACCCATCCGGGTTATACGCACTTACACTAATGTGTAATGGTAGGTTGATTGTGAGAGGAAATGGAGGACCTACAGTTTAACGTGGGATCCAAACCACGGTGGAGGCCTGGCATTCCCCACATTCACAAGTTGTGATTAATACACGTCAGAGGTGAAGGAAGGGTTTGGAAATCAGATCTGTGCCTGGACCGAGGATTGAACCCAGGACCCGCAGCACATGTCTGACACCTTACCCCTGGACCATCAGGTCACAAATGGTAAATAGAGGCTGTTTATGTAAACTTTACAGCAGACATAAATTGAATGAAAATGTATTAAAAAGTTTTTCTATCAAGAATTGTACTTTGTTCTTTAGTGTCTAATCTTATTTCTATTTATATAATACATTATCTGGTGTGTTCCAAGTGTGTGGTCAACTCTGATGTCTTATGAGGTGGGCCGAGTTCTTCCAAGAACATGCGATGTTACATTAATGCGTCAGTATCACCCACTCTTCAATTATGAGATTCACAGTAATGATGGGACTCAATTAGCAGTGGGCAGGCACTGAATGGTAGTGAAAAAATAAACCTAATTCATTCCGGTTTACACAGTTATTTTGAAGGATTTCTTTAGGAGTGTGTATTTAGGTACTTTAGCTTATTATTATTATTATTATTATTAGCAGCGCGTCTTACTACACGTTCGGGTTATACGCACTTACGCTAATGTGTAATGGTAGGGTGATTGTGAGATGAAATGGAGGACCTAACAGTTTAACGTGGAATCCGAACCACGGTGGAGGCCTGGCATTTACTTTAGATTCAAATAACATACTAAGCTTTCATTTATTTGAGGTATTTAACATGCTCTTTCTGGACTGATTATATTAGCACACGACTTACAAACTGACCAGAACAAACACAACACCCAACCCATGGATGTTAACTCATCACTGTGAAAGGGTAGCCCCCACATTTCATTGGGTGACCTGGTGGTCTAGGGGTAAGGTGTCAGACTTCTATGCTGGCGACCGGGGTTAAATCCTCGGTCCCGGCACAGATTTATCTGATTACCAAACCCTTCCTTCACCTCTGACAAGACATCTTGTGAATGTGAGGAATGCCAGGCCTCCACCGTGGTTCGGATTCCACGTTAAACTGTAGGTCCTCCATTTCATCTCACAATCACCCTACCATTACACATTAGCGTAAGTGCGTATAACCCGAACGGGTAGTAAGACGCGGTGCTAATAACAACAACACATTTCATTTATGATACTTTTTTTGGTCATGCCAATAATTGAACCGACCCACCTCGGTGGTATAGTTAGCTAACGCGCTAGTTTAGTGTTGAGCTAGACTGCTGAGGACTGGGAGATCGATGCTCGAATCTCGCTCGGGTGAACTTGTAATGGTTTTTCCACTATCCCTCCATGCAAATGCTGGTTCATTTCCTCTATGTTCAACTTTCACAATGCCTAACTCATTAGCGTAATTAGTACTTGAGCGTACAACCCGAGCGGGTAGTAAGACGTGGTGCTAAAAATAAATAAATAACTGAACCTGGGACTCTTTAACTCAGTAGACAGACACATTACTGACTCAGCAAAGGTGTTGGAATAAGTAAATGGAGCTTGGTCTGTCTGACCCAAGAAGTTCAAATATTGGTGAGGTGAACTTGGTGTGGCCTTCCATCCTTTCAGGGGGAAGTACCAATAGGGTACTCGAATTTGACCCCTCCTCCTACTTCCCAATACTCAACTGTCCCCTTATAAACAACGAAATTGTAAATTGCAAAGATGGAAAATATTTACCAAAATATCAACACCAATGTTTTTATCCCCTCATCTTACTACCCGTTCACGTTTTACACACGTGTGATAATGGGGTAGGGGATGAAGAAGGAAGCATTTTAGTGGCAACCTATCTGCATTTGCTGGAAGGAGAGTTGGAAACCATTGAAGAAAAAATCACTCGATAGACTCAACCAGGGCTCAAACCACGATCTGTCTAGCACGAGAACGAAGCCTTAGACAATTCGGCCACTGAAGCGGATCACAAATTTGTTAGTTGTGTTTTTAATGTTTTACTTTTCAAACGTATATTTTTCAAAAAACATTTTGACTAATATAATTTCAAAAGATTTCAATTGAAATTTGTTTCATTTACAGTCTTACTGTTTATGAAATCACATTGAAAACTTGTTTTAGTTAGATGATTAATGAGTCTATCTTAGGTGGTAAGGATGGGTAGTCTTAAAAGAAATGCACCCACATTAGTGGAAGAAAAGGTTGAAAAAAAACACCCCGAACTTGCCAGGTCAAGATTCAAACCCCCATCTTAAGCATTAACAGTGACCAAACTGAATGCGAGTTTTAAGACGCTCAAAACTGCTTGTCCACCTGTGCAGGTAAATTTAAGTCTATTAATCATGTTTCATATATAATTTTTTAAATTATTATTATTATTAGAGCCGCGTCTTACTACCCTTTCAGGTTATACGCACTTACGCTAATGTGTAATGGTAGAGCGATTGTGAGATGGAATGGAGTACCTAGAGTTTAACGTGGGATCCGAACCACGGTGGAAGCCTGGCATTCCCCACATTCACAAGATGTCTTGTCAGAGATGAAGGAAGGGTTTGGTAATCAGATAAATCTGTGCCAGGGCCGAGGTTTGAACCCTGGACCCCAGCA